>JAAAKL020001708.1:0-29430 GCA_010016065.2 Carybdea cf. marsupialis auct. non (Linnaeus, 1758) | reverse complement strand
GGAGCTGAATTTCAACTGGGAGTCTACAATAACTCCAAGGTCTCTCTCCTCCTGAACATGCTCCAGTATGTGGTGACATCCAGGGTTTTGGGTCATTAGGTATTGTTGCTGGGGGTTGCTGTGTCCAAAGTGTATGACCTTGCATTTTTCAGCGTTGAATTCCAGCAACCATCTTTTGACCCAGGAGCACATGTGGTTGAGATCAGTTTGGAGGGATTGGCGGGCAGAAGGGGTATTGGCAGGACCTATAAGTTTTGAATCATCTGCATAGAGAGTGGTTTTGTTACTGGTGATAAGGGCTAGCTCATTTACGTATATATTGAACAGGGTAGGGCCCAGGACACTGCCCTGGGGGACCCCGCTGGTGACTTTGACTTCATCAGAGAGTGCGTAACTATTTGGTCCATTGGTCACTTTCACTTGCTGTGTTCTGTCCCTCAGAAAATCCTCAATCCAACTGATCACTTTTGGACTAAGAGACAGGGTGCATAGCCTGTGAATGAGGTAGCAGTGACAAACTTTGTCAAAAGCTTTGGCTAGATCCAGCAGGATTATATCCACTGGTACTCCTTTTTCTAGTAGGTCAGTTACAAGACTGTAAGACTCAAGAAGGTTTGTATCCACTGATTTCTTAGAACGAAAACCATGCTGGCTGCTGCTGATGAGTGAGTTAGCCTCAAGATGGTTAATGATGCGTTTGTTGACAATTCTCTCCATGACCTTGCATGCCACACAGGTAAGGCTGATAGGTCTATAGTTTGCTGCTGAAGTTTTGCTACCCTTCTTATGAATTGGGATGACTATTGCCTTCTTCCAATCCCTTGGAAGCTTCCCTTGTGTTAGCGACAAGTTAAATAATTTTACCAGGGGCATTGAAATAGCAGGGCTTAGTTCCTTCAGCAGTCATGGGCTCAGACCATCATGTCCAGTTGATTTGTTGGCATCAAGCTCCTTAAGCTGTTTGGTTACTTCTTCAACTGTGATTGGTGAGTGTAACATTGGGAAGGCAGTGTGAGCCTGTTCTGCTGGTGGGAGGGCTGACTGGAGGTCATCCTTAGAAAACACTGAGGCAAACTGCTTATTCAGAAGGTTAGCTTTTTTGGAGGCACAGGAAGAGACTGAGCTGTTATTCTCCAGGTCTGGTACTGAGTGTCTGCCTGGTTTACATAGGGAGATATGTTTCCAGAATAACTTAGGGTTTTCCTTGACATTTTTGGCCAGATGTTCTTTGTAGTTTACAGTGAGTTTCCGCGTTTCTTTTCTGAGGAGATTCCTGGTGATTTTGTAGTTCTCGTACACTGTTGTTGTTCATCCTTCTTTCATTGAATGACCATTTCAAGCCAACTTCGATCAAGTGTCACTGACATCAATGTTAATGTCTTTTGTGGTTTCAACTATACTACACTTTACATCTTCTAGAAAATTAAATATGCTCAATCAGTATTATCATTGGTGCACAATTGAATCCTGTCCAAAACGCCTGGAAATGTTTGATCTAAATCAAAACCCTATTGATATTAACATTGTTTTTACTCTAGATATTAACTTATATAACTCTTATATAACTCTACATATAACTCTAGATTAGATATTACCTCTATAGATCGAAACGCTATGAAAAGGCTCCCCGTGCAATTTTTGGTGGTTTTTTTTTGCTCCCCTATGGTTTAAATAAATCAATAAACAACAACAATTTTGTTGCCATTCCATAGTTAAGATTCAGCTCTATTCATCCACCGAATTACATTTTTGAATGGTTTTCTAGATTAAAAATACATTGAATATGAATTAAAAAGTGCTGACAAAGGGCAATTTTCTTGTTTTTTAAGCAAGTTTAGATCCTTCTCCAGGGGAAATTTTTTGGTATTTCATGTTATGGCTTGGTGAATAGAAATCTGAGATTATCGAATCCAATGATATAATCGTTCGTTTGGTGCATGTTATAACTGTAGCCTTGTGGCAAAATCGCTTGTTTCAGAGGGAACATATATCTTAAACTATTGGTAGAAGCTTTGGCTAGTTCCAGAGTGCTTATGGGTTTGACTCCCACCAGCAGCGATTTTTTATAGCAGTTTTTCATTGATCTTTTATCTCCAGGCTCTGGTGCTCTAATTGAATTTCGACTCTGGGAAAGGGGAACTAGAAATGAAGATAGACTCGTACAGCTCTTTACTAGCTGTATACAGCATGCCCTTTGGGATCTGTTCATGGAGAACAATATGCTTGTGCACCCTTTATGCAATCAGTCAGAGAACCAATTCCCTGCTGTTGCTGTATCAGAGACAGAAACTCCTGTTCAAGGCAAGTTGAGCTATATACTTTATTTATTTGGTGGTGGTTGTAACCATTTTGTTTTAACTTGGTAAAACTGAGAAGTAAGTATCGTTGGTCCTTAAACAAAAGCTGCTGTATCGAAAATTCAAGAAAATTTTTATTTAATTTTTTATTTGATAACTACTAATGCCATTACTGTAAATTCTCAGTTGTACACTGCTAATATTCACCATTTTTGCATTGAAAGGCTGATTTATAATACTGCAGGTAAACATTGCATTGCACCAGGCAGTGCATTTGTAGATGTGCTCACTGTCCTTGACTGAACACGTAGCAAATTTGAAAGCGGTCGAACTCCAATAATTTTACTCCATAAATAGGAAAAAGATTTATTGTAGATAAACATCTGCAAGAAGTCGTAGATAGATATTGGTTGTTAAAGGCAAGCGAATTTCTTTAAAAGTATTTTATTGCTTATCGAACATTCACTGTAATTTAAAAATTCATTGTTTATTGAATGAAACATGCACAACCTTTAGATAATAGTAAACTAACTTTGCATTATGGGTAAATACGAAGAAGAGTAGCACTAGTTCATTGTTGCTACCGTGGTATATAATCGTGATCTAGTTATTCAACATTAGACAGTGTTGCAGGATGCCAGCTACGCACGAAAATCGGCCCGTATTATTTGTTGTTACTAGGATTTTGTTTTCTTTGACCGTAGGTATGTTAAGGATTTGGAGGTTCTCACTGTCGTAAGTTATTACTTTCTTTTTACAGTATTTATTTTATACAGACTCTGTTGACTGAATTTTAAATTTTAACTCAAGTTGACGGTTTTTGAGAGGGAGTAACTTGTATTTCCATTATACAACATTTGATTAAAAATTTGAAACTTAAAATATGCAGTCAAGGTGGCCCCAGCGATAAATGTACATTTTCTGTTTATCAAAGTGGTTTGGCGCCCGCGGTATTTGAAAATGTAGACTATATTCATGGCTTCTAACAGTTGGATAAAGCGTAGCCTGAAATTTTGTGGATCACAACTTTACTGACAGAATGGCTGATGTACATTGATATGAATTTAATCAGATTTGAAAAGATATGACAGATATAGAGGAGATATGTCACCACCGGGACTCAAGGGCACTCCCCATACATTCACAGCTTGCTGCTCTGTCAACTGAGCTAGTTGACCCTCCATGATGATATATTGTATTGCTCTAGTGGCCATATTTGCTCGCAGTCTTCCAACATCAACATTTAGCTCGACACAATATTAGAGACCAGCCTCTCTGCGCCATTATATATTTAATATTGAAAAAATAAACTTTAATGACGATACGTTTATATCGATGCTCTTCTTCCGACAGATTGATAAGGTTGGTTTACTTTCCTTCACAAGCATAAATAACTTGTGTTGATATACTAAGCATTTTACTGAGACGTTTATAAATCACTTCAGATTCCACGATTAATTCGTAGGGAAATATAGGCACATAGCAAATACATGCGATGCTGATGCACTTCATGGCGTTATGGTCGGCATCGGTATTTTCACGTGGTTAATGTCAACTTTGAAGCATTTTAGTTTTCGGCGTGTGTGTGCTAATTGTTTACATTTTGTGTTGTGTTGACGTCCATTTGTCCAAAACCATCAAAGTTTATGCGAACACACTGTACACTGATGAATGCTGCCACTGCGTCGGTTGAATGAAGTTTTAACGATACAACATTTAGACAAACGTGGCGATTGGCTCCCCTCTTGGGACAGCTTGGGCCAACATTTTTGTGAGTTTTCATGAAGGGAAACTTTTTGCCAAGCAAGCTGTCCACACAATTCCTCACCAGGATACACAAAACACCCTCTTTGACAGGGGAATAAAATCCAGTTTCTAATAAGAATTCCAGTCTTTCGTCTGATCAAAAATACAGACCGATGAGATGCCATCCTGATCCAAGACTACCATGGATTTGAAAGGTATCATTACGATGTGAAGAGAAGATAGATACAGCCGTGACTAAAACGTTTCCAACAGTGACACCGTTGTACGTCTTAAAAACTGCAGGACAGAACCGCTCAAAATGTGCCGGCCGTCATAAGTAGATCTGATAAGGCACTTACGTATTCGTGTTTGAAAAACTGACGCCGTATCCCCGAAAAGCGACGCAGCAGTTGGCCAATATTTGATTTAAAACCAATTTGTGCCGACAATTATGAAGAGGATTCCTTGAGGGCGTTCTACATTTCGTGTTACCTCTGTGTGAGCTCCATTTATCAAAATAGAGGAAAAAGGATACGTTCACATCTTACTCATTTTTTCAATAACACATGTGCGATTCATACAGCTGTAATTTGCAAGAACGTGTTTTAATCCTCACATTTTCACTAAATTTTACGCAAAATTGTTCTACATCCACTCCAGACGATTGCTGTGACCAGTGTCTGGCGAAAACGTTTCATGATATGATTCCATTAAATACTTTATGAGTATTATGCCACTAATCATCTCTTTAAACATTTTATTCTGTAGGTTTTATTCACTTTACTTTCCATTTTCTTGTAGTCTTTCCGTGGTGTTTTGTCTCAGAATGGACTAGTTTCGGATGCATTGATGACGCTGCTTTTTGATAACATCGATCCCTTGTATGATTTCCACTGTTCACTTCTCGCCGAATTGGAAGAGAGAGTCAGTTTGTGGTAAGTTTCCACCCCACCTATGCTCGTATTTGCCTTAATGTGTATTTATCAACGCTAGGAATAGACCGAGATTACTTTTTGCTTTAGGAGCCTTATGGAATAACATACTAATTTCTCACTGTGTTGAATCTTTCATAGTTTTTGGTATTTTTGCTATATAGAGTTTTTGTTTTCCTGTATTTCTTTTGGTTATTTGATTATGGCTACTGATGTAATTCTGTGCAATGTTGATGTATTTTCTCTCCCGTTAGTTCTGTTTTGCGCAGTTCCTGCGTCAGATGTGTCAGTGGGGTTTTTTAAAGCCTGCAGGAGAATACGTAATGACGGTGCAACAAGGAGGAAAACTGAGAGTGGAGAAAGGAGGCACATACTGCTATACCCTTGGGGTATACCCTTGGGGGGGACCATAATATCTTTAGTCAACCCAGAATGACCTAAGTACATTTAGGTTCGCCCCATCGGTTGGTTTGAATTTAAGCAGTACGGAGTGCTCCAGAGATACCAGTGCTCTTACATGTAAGAACTGGATCCGCTTTCCATAGGCTGATGTCTGATGGCCACTGCCCCTTGTCCAATGAACAGACAACACGAAGTGAGACACAATCAACCCACTGAAACATAATCTTTTAAACTGCGACTATTTCTGCCGCTCCAAAGCTTGACTTGAAACCCGCAAGTGTGGATATGTAATTTAACAGGGAAAAGAGAAAGAATGGGGAAAATAGCCAACAGTAGAAGACAATACTCTTACCATCACAAGTCATCGTAGGAGCGTTAAGCCACCGAAGTAAAGGGGCATCCTTCTTATGATTTTCATTGGGACAGAAAGTTTTATCTTTGGCATTTTTTCAAGGGACTTTTTTGTTTCGATACATCCTGTCTGAAGTAAATTAATACAAAATAGAGTTTTGGAGTCTTTTAACTAAAAGACAGGAAGTTAGAAGGAAAGTATCATTATTGATAATGGTTGGTTAATCGTAGCCATGAGATAAAACTTGAGCGTAATAGGAATCCCATGACTGTACAATCGGACCCTGTTTACATCATGATTCTTCAAAGGCGTCCTTTAATGATCTTCGTGTAAAGGATCAGACCTTCATCCTTCATGTATCGTCTTTCAAATGCGCATGATTGTCTATCGCAAACCGAAGGATATATATTCTTTTAATCCTTACGTTAATTATAAGCTGTATTATTTCCTTATATGATTGTTATTAACTACGTTAATTTTGGCCATACTACATGGGATAGGATGGGAAGACGGATTATGGTATAATTTCAAATCTGCTTGAGGCTCAAGAATTTGAAAAGAATGAAAGGTTTTAACAATGATCAACGTTTACTAGAAAAAACAATCTGGTTTACTTCCGCTGCTGTGACAATTCTCTATGTATCGAGGCTTTCTCAATTTGATAGTCGGGATTTCTTTAAGATTTGACGAATCTAGCCTGGTCTCGTGTGCTGTTGGTGATGGTCGTTGCATATTTACATAAGAGACTTGAGAAAAGCCATACAACAACAAATTGTACTGTTTTGATTTTGTAGTTCTTTTATTGCACGTGCATATTCTTAAGGTAGTTCTCACCTGCACCAGTCAGAGATCCTCAAACGACAAGCTTTGGTGCCTATGCGAACTTTTTGAAAGGCCAGTTCATGCTGAGAATTATTTTGTATCGGTGTTACGAGAACAATTTTCCGGCATGTTTATGGATAGTAGGATGCAGAATGCGTCCGTTGGTGTATTTCTTGGAATAAATAGAATTGAAATGGACAATATAGCTTGACAAAGGCTCGTTAATAACATGGATCTTACTCGAGACTAAGTTGTGGGCCATTAAGATCCAAAGTTATTGAAGACAAACGAATTCGGCTTTTGTCTTTTTGTCACTTTTTTTTTGCTTTAACGAACTATAATCTGAAGTGTACCAACAGTCTAGCATACCCTTTCGGCAAAAGAAAATCGTTGGGGGTCAAAACCAACTGGTAGAGGCAGTTTTAATGTGTGGGTGTCAAGCTTACATTTGGGAGCCAGTCCTAGAAGTATTTACAAGATGGAAGAAAACCCTTCACGGACCAGCTACATCGTAAGTGAGTTGGCGATCGCAAAGTTATATGCAACTATTAAGCAGGAAGTCACCCAAATTCACCACAAGTCATGATGAAACGTAAAGGAAAATGGGCAATTTGATCTATATCCTGACATTTTTGACTTGAACTATAATTTGGAAGTCGCCTATGTAAGCGAACATATTTGGACAACGTGTGGACAAGGTTTCTGCTGCTACTTTATGTCGATAGTTGCACTCTTTCGCTGTTGTGTTATTCGTTGATGTACATATTTTTACAGTGCGAGTAATATACTTTATGTGGAAACTGGCCCACGTTCCTCCTTCTGCTACATGCTAGTAGTAGGATTGTGAGCCTCATCGATCCCATTACAAAGCAGCCAAAAGTCGTAACGAAGTGTAACTTTGTGAGTGTCACGTAATCTTCGAGAGTGAAAAGTCGTGTCATACTTAGATGATGAAGTAATCTCATTTTGCATGGTCCCATATTATTACCTGTACCCAATTCATGCTGTTTGAAGCTTTAGTCTGTTCTTTGGGTGTGGCGTGGATTTAGCCTCACTGTTCTAGTTTAACTGCATGTCAGAGGTTTCTAATTGAGACTCTGCCCAACTGTTTTGTTTAGCAATTATTTTAGTGAGATAGGAATCCTTTTGAAGGTACTGAACATTGCAGAGGGTATCGGGATAACGTACGTACTACCAAGCCACTGCTGCTGGACGATCTTTCACTCTTAACTCATCAAAATCTTTAGCCAATACTTTAAATAGCTAACACAAATAGAGAGAAAGTGAGGAAAGCATTAAGTGATGACTCGTGTAAACATGCAGAGGAGAGCAACATGATTGAAGCGTTTCTTTTTTTCATTTTATTTTGGCTTTTAGCTTAAGCAGTATTGAATACAATGACACATGGTAGCGTGTCTTCATACTACGTGGTGGCGTGTCTTCATACCACATGGTAGCGTGTCTTCATACCACATGGTTTAGCCATTGGGTCAAGTCAAGGTTTCTTTCTTTTCAATCTGCTCTGCGTATCTTAGTTTTACAAGCTAAATGGGGAACCTACAAAACGCATTAATTGGAATTGAAGGGTAGCAGGAGACCAGTCGTCTATTACAGTGTGAAAGGGGGCTTCTGCCGTACATACTAATTTTGATTTCTTGGGGTCACGATGTTTAAAATCATCACGTTAGAAAATACAAGTATCTTCTAAACGACGGAGGCTGCTATGCAGTATATGATTATAAGCAAATGTGGCATGTGCTTGGAAGGTGGTTTCCCATTCACTGTAAGAGAATCTATTGTATAGCTTCGAATCCTTTTCCTACTACTGCTGCTCTCATTATTTGGCACTGTCAACTGATGATTTTGCCGAGTCTTCCTAACAGTTCTTCTAAGCTGTACGTTGCTCTATCGCCCTTTCTTGTAGCTTTCTGTTTCTTAACAGCATAAAGGTCTGGTTAATCGCAACTTCATTAAAACTTGTGACTTGTTTACATTGACATACTGTCAAAGTCAGGTAGAGAAGAGAGTTTCTCTTTAGAAGACGTTTGAAGATGATTATTTGTGATAAAACTAACCTGTAAGTGAGAGAAGGTTTCATAGACCATTGAGAACAAATAAAGCATCGATCGAATGTACTCAATATTGCCAAAGGAATGTTTAAGATATTTTCTGTAAGTTTATGAGTCGATCGATTCTCATTTTTAACACAATGCTTTCACTGTGTCATGTAGGGAAAGAACAGCGCAAGAAGGGCCAAGGGACAGTGTTCAGAGGATTGGCGATATCATGCACCGAAATATGAGGCAAATTAAGGTAAGAGCGAATAACGAAGTATTAAGATATTTTTAGAGTGCTATCATGCATGTTGAAGGAATCGTATAGTGAATAGGAAACGTTGATGTTTCACGCCTTTGTTATGGCCTACTAGGAAGAAATGTCCTCTATAGCGTTTTCGCTTTACGATGTCCATTTAAGTACACTTATCCTTTTGATGAAGCAAATTCTTCTGTTTGGCGATCAGGATTTATCTGTTAACGAATACGTCATTCAACTCTATACTCCAGCGATAAATATACTGGTTTCTGTGGAGTTTATCTCCGAATTTTGTTTTCAAAAGCCAAACATGTCAAATGGCACTTGAAGGTATTTATCGTAGTTGTTCACAACTACTAGTGTCAACCCTCGCAGCTTTGTCTTTGGTGTTTTTTCAAATTTTTATTCACCGTCGGGACAGGCATAACTGATGCCTCTGATGCTATCGCCATCTGATGATGTAAATAGTGCATTACAACTTTCGTATCAATTTTCAATTCAGTAGAAAAAGGTTTACTGGGCAATGAAAAAGCGACTTCAAATTATCGTATAGAAGATTTGGAGTAATCAGTTTTGAAAAAATACTAGAGAGATTTTTCAAAATTTTATCATCAGGACTCGAACCTGTGATTTACGCACGACCCACAATAATAATATACTCGATGCAAGGGAATACGTGGCTTACGTGTTCCAGTCTCGGTTGGTGACATATTTTCTCCTTTTTTAGGATCTTTCAAGACAGAAAAGTGATTTCATAGAGGAACAATCCTAGTATAACACAATTGAGAAGATTACGTTTTCTTAATCTCAACATACCTTTGTCTGTTTGTGGCCACATGAACAAGACCTATGCATGTTCGCAGGCAGCTGATGTTAGTCAAAATTATCCTCTATTTTTTTCCAGCTCTATACTAGCTATATCCAACGACACGACAAAATTCTGGTTGAATTGGAACGAGAGGCTAAGAAGTCGAGGAAGTTCGAGGAAGCCTACAAAGAGTTTGAGGTACGCCTTGACCTAACTTTGTAGGATGTTGCTTTGTATTAAATTAGTGTTGCGGTTCGAAATGGTTTAGAAATAGATAGATGGTGAGAGTACGTTATTGAGCCTTTGGCCTATTACATTTCTGAACATAAACGTTATGAAGTTTAATTTAAAAGTTCAACTGAAATTGGATTATGCTAGTCATTAGTGCACAGTTAATACATGGCCTCTCATTACGTTGTTAGGTTCGTAAGAACTGAAGTGAAGACTGTTGCTGTCGTTATGGCCCAACACTACTTTCCACGTGGAGTTTGCATGGGTTTTAAAGTGCAGGTGGAATTATGTGATTGCACTGACTTGTAGATACTGTTTTGTACCTGATATGCCGTTAAATCGTATTGTTTCAGATCATTAACTAAACATATTGATGAGTTAAGTTTGCTCACAATTTTTTGCCCCATTTTTCGGATCTCCATTACCTTCATGAAGTGCCGCTGTCATTCGGAAGATTGGGCGTCATTCTTCTATTTGTGCACGCTCTCAACCCTTCTCTCCTTAGCCCAATATCACACACAAGTCTACTCTCTCATGTCGTGTGTCTTCTTCAATCGTTATACATTACTTACGTCTTGTATTCAGTGTTCCCTATAAGAACAACGTTGTTGACGGTCTCACCAAAACGTGTCCTCTGTATTTATTTTAGCTTCAAAAGATCTGTTACCTTCCTCTCAACGCCTTTCTGTTGAAGCCAGTTCAAAGGTTTCTTTACTACAAGTCGATCCTTGGCCGTAAGTATACTAACATCGAAGTGTCAGCCACTTTTGTGTTAAGGTTATAACGTTCAGGCATTTCACCATCCCTCTGCTGTCATCGGCAAGTCAAATCAGGTACTAAGTATCAATTGCCTTCAAGCGAGTACGTTACATAATTTTCATACATTTTGGCACTGTTAATTACAAGCTCATATTATAGACAAAATTTGACGTTGCCTAAAACGATTGAAGGAAATTCATACGCCACGTATCGGTCTTTGAAGTTAATTCTGTCTTACCTGTTTTCATGCCTGAGTAGCAAAGAAGAGGCCAGCAGAAACAATAGGTTCAATGCGTAGCCAAAGTGTGTTGCCTTGTTTACATGACTTAGCGCCCCGCGTTTAAATAGGAGAATAGTATGTCTTTATCTAAGTGTGTATACCATCAAGTATTGATACCGTTACTAGAGTGCTTGATGAAATAAGGCGGTGCCTAATGCTACTAAGCAATGGTTATAAGGAAAAGTGAAATGCCTCAGTTACCTTTGCTTTCACATCCTTTCGGGAGATGTTCTCCGGACCGTGAAACAAAGTTCTTCGATTACACCTCTATTTATAGTCTACCTTACCATACAATTACGAGGTCGTGTTATTTGATTCAGATGAGTACGGTAATAAGAGGTTATATTGCTCAGAGATTAACGAATTTCAGTGCTATTCTTTTAGCGAGACGCCGTTGACCTATGTACATTTGATGGACTAAAGTGCACAAAACTTTTATTAGTGACATTTTCTCTAAGAAGATAGCATTTTAACTTATTACAGTCATGCTTATATATTCATTATTCTAAGGTGAGACTGTAAAACCCGAAAAGTAAATTCCAACAACTTAATCACCCCGGTAGTCAGGATTGCAAACAGGTTTTGGTTGCGAGCCAATCACAGAATCAGTTCTTCAAGTTTAACGTACATTCTTTAAGTGCGAATGTTTTTGTTATATCCTGATGTTGTGTACCCTAGAGTGGGAGCGAGGAGCCGGAAGCCGGGAAGGATTGCGTTCCCCAGTGGAATAATACAGGATTCATTTCATCTTTTTACCTCAAGTTATAAAGATCAGCAACAAGGGAACATGTTAGATAACTTGTCAAACATATCTTGACTAATTTAATCTCTGGTTTATATAAGATTAATTCGTTGATAGAAGAGAGATCGCAAAAGAAGTGCAGGCTGAAAGTAGCACGAATGATTGGTTATGTGGAGTACTTTTTATTTTATTACTGCCACTTTCTGATTTGTAAATTCCACTTCACGCCTCTCCCAGTGAAAGAAATGTTCTACGACAACTCCCTAACAATTAAATTTTCTTGTAGGGTTGTACAAAGCGTATCCAAAAAACCATGCCGACTATGAAGACACTAAGTTAGCCTATGAAGAAATCATGGAAGCATGCCGCGAAGTGAATGACAGCATGAAGAATCTGGTATATATTTAATGTCGAATATTATTCATGCAAAATTAATTTATTTACTCGCACTCAAAATAGAACTCGTTGACAACTTTGTACACTGCACTTTGTTGTGGCTTGACTCGGTAAACCCTCAAGGCCCGTACTTTTGGCCATTATAACTGAGTTCGAAGAAATCCGCGTTAGTTGCTTCCTTGTATACTTGGCGGATAAAGGACGGAGCATGCTGCTTAATTCCAACAACCAACCGCAAAGTCGTGCGTCCGACATAGCGAGCCTCGCACTGACAAGAAAACGAATACAATTTGTGGAAGGCACACCAAAAGCACTGCTAAGTAATGTGACTCTGCCATAAAGCAGCACTTGCCTGAAAACCCAAACTGTGCAAAATTGTATGCGGATGACTCCCTCCGCATAGTAGTTAAAGCTAGATTTTGTACTCTGAGAAGTGTCAGACGAAAAAGCTTTGTAGTTTTTTTTTTGATTTTTCGGTTATATTTCACCTCAAAAAACACCACCTTATTTAAGTGTTTCAAGAAGAGCCGATGGCGAAGTTATGATCCTCTAAATGGAGCTTGATATCAGGGGAATTTATTATTGCTAGCAAAATAAATATTTAACAGTTGCGAATTTGAAATCTGTGATAAAGTTTATTGCAAAATGTTGCGATAATTGATACGTTGAAATCGGATAAATTTCACTTAATTGTAGTTGTTATTACGAACAAGCTTCTTGTGGACCGAAAATTTAATGCTAATTCATTATTGCCCGCTGGACCATCCCATGCATCCAAACAGGGAAATATGCTACATTGAAGAGTGTTTTATTTTGTTTGGCCTAGCTATGTGTTGTGTTTAGGTCGGAATACACCTTAAATCGACCGACTGATAATTATATAAATAGGAAGCGTGTAAGAATGCAAGGAAGAAAATAATGTTAACAGAAAGTCGTTAAAATGTAAGGTTGTGGGAATTGAATATTATAAGTAGGGGGCAACAAATTTTTTAGGGTCGTTCTCAGACAGACAAAACAGCTCACAATAACATAAAGACCTGTTGATTATGAGATTATGAGGTTGATGTCAAGACACAGTTGGTATTAAGTCGATGGGGAAATGATTGATGAAGGTGATCACTAACAGCGAGGAAACAGAGAGTGTGCAGTGTAAGGAAGGCTTGTTGATGTTTGCAGAAAACGACGCTTTAAATCACCTATGTTTTCGCAAAGCATGCCGGTTGTTGATAAATCTCTGTATTGAATGATTTGTGTTGAATCTTAGAGATAGGCCGTAAACATTTTTAGACTTACGATGTTGTATTGTCTCTTATCTGTTCTTATGCAGGAAAACCTCCACAAGTTAGTGGAGTTGGAAAGAGATCTTATAGGTGTGGAAAACCTAGTGCATCCTGGAAGGGTAAGCTAATCATGTTGCTCATCGTGTTGTAATATACTCTGTCACATTTGGAAATCCTCATCATTTCTATTTCTTGTTATAAATACTGAAACGGTTGAGTATTGCCTTAAAAGATACGTACGTATATACGTTCCTAATAATATTGCGTGTCTAATAGTTGGAAGTAGTCTTAAATATTACCTAAAGCACAGAGTGGAAGTAGTATAAATAAACGACAAAGACTCGCGAGTTTCAACAAAAATATTCGTGATTTTTAAAAGGCGAAGTTTGTGCTCTAATGAGCCACTACACTAATAATGACACTGTATGTTATCGCACGCAATAGAATATTTTAGGTGCATGTGCGAAGATAGGGAAAATATTGCTTGAATTCAACTCTTTAATGACCGGAAGTATGTTTTTATCTGCGTATCTAGAACCTCGTCAGAGGTAATAGCTGTATGACGTAAAGTGGTCAAATGCTTTTACTTTTGGAAACGGTAAGCTAAATTCCGGGGCTAGAATTTAGAACGTAAAATCCTGTTATCACTCAGCACCCTCACCCCCTAACGTGACGTGTTGGTTTGCGGACTGAGATAAGATGACGTCGATAATCGCACACTTGTTTTTTTCTAGTAACCACTTTAGCACACAACCCGCTATTGATTATTATTATGACAGTAGTCGCTACGCACTTTTAGAGACTAGGGTATGTACGTCATGTGCCTTGATCACGGAAGGATCGCCATTCAGCCGATCAATCTATACAAATCCAATTAAAAGTTATTGATTATTTGAAAAGAGGGTTTCAACTAGTGTTTGGGACTGACGATTCGTCATGCACAGTTACTTTTAAAGTGCATGTATTCATGTTACAACAAATTCAGTAATTTAGAGGGCTTCCATTTAATGTTGAATGTATTTTCACGCGTCATTTAAATTGTTTATTTATTGAAACTCGTCTGGGGCCTTGGAGTGTTTAGACCAATAAGTGCCAGCTGAGGATGTGCAACGCGTACCTGCTTGCTATGTCATAACTATATTTATAACTCGTACTGCACTGTAACTTTATCTCTTGCCAATCATAATTAATAAACTGACGGTACAAAGTTATAAGTGATGTAGTTCGTAAGATTAATTTCTGACAAGCCAAGGTATTGAGCACAGTCATTCCATAGGTAAAGATTTGGTACTCTTAACTTTATTGCAATTGGTCGTATTCAACTTTCATGCCAACGTCGGTCAATGTACGAAGAAACAAGGACGCGCCCTCCCAAAACTCCCAGTATCAAAATATGTTAATAGTGTTTTTCTTGGAGTTATGTCAGCATTATACAACTATAAAAATTTTAAAAAGTAAAGCGGCAAGGAAGTGAACTGAAAGAAAAGGAATAGTCGATCAAAGAGCAAGCTTTCTCCTCGCTCTTTTTCTAACCTGTGCACCTACTATGTGATTCCAAGTTCCTTAAATTCTTAAACTAAGAGGATAGAAAAGATTTCACTGTACCCTTTTTTGTTATCCAGATTATTAACGTAAATGCTCTTTGATTTGTATGTTGTTATCTTGATTTGCTTATTGGTATTTTTAACTAACTGGATTTCAAGGAAGAGTGTAGTTGCTTGTGTGGTTGCCTTCCAATAGCCAACGCCAAAGTAGAATTGTTGCAATTATGGGTCACTTGACCTAACACAACTTTTGTCATGAACGTATATTAGCAGATCGATCTTTTTCATGTTGTTTGTACGCTTTCACTACACGCTAAAGAGTTCATAATGTCATGCGTATCAAGCAGGTAGCTATAAACTGCATCTTTGATTCCGGAGTTTCGTAGTATTTCGTAGAGTTTCCGGAATAAGTTTCGTAGTATTGATCATGCAATTTTTCTAGCCTACGTGTTGTAATTTGTGAGGTTGCGTTGCTCTTGCTTACCGATTTTATAGTGGCTGATCAGCAATAGAATATAGAGGAGACAGGTTTAAGACAATGCCAATAGGAGTCGTTAAAGTTTGAACTGCAGGGATCCAAATAACTCCATTCTCCTCTGCAGATGACGTTTCTCTTAGAAACTGCCGATTTGATTTGCAGCAGTTCATTCGCTTTTTGGTTTTTGTCTACTCTCAGTTGAGTTATCATTTCATGGTCAAAATTCGCACCAATGTGTTTCATACCTGTTATCAACTACACACATGAGCGTCCGATGATTGATTCAAAAATCCAGCAAAAGTCAGTTTAAGACAAAGGTATAAATGTTGTGGGATCGAAAATAAATATAAAGAAGAAAATACATTCGTCTGCAAGATTTGATTGATATTGCTTTTTAATTGGAGTTTAGAAGTTTTTTCCCCCATTGTATACGTGTTCAAGTATGATAATTTGTCACCGTACTAAATACGTAACTAAATAGTGTTAACCTTACAGAGGCAGAATTGAATGTGTATAGTGAAAAACAATTGTGACTGATTTGCTGTTATTTCTCCGGAGCAAAATTGTTTCCTTTGTCAGGCACTTACAAATTTTGTATGACATGTGTTCTATGGATCAGCTTTTTACTTCCTTAATAATTTTTGTGATAAAGGCCTACCATTGTTTCACGTTACTAGTACGTGACACCAGACTGGAGAGACTAGCCCATATATGTTACGATGCTGTTACTTCGATCCTACAATCCGTATCTCTATAACACTGAGTATAGCGTATGTATGGAGGTAATGGTCCAACGTTGTGGAATAGCGTGTTTACGGTAGCATCATGAAGAAGTAGAGAATCTGTGAAAATCTTATACAATTTCTGAAATCGCAATAACTGTTTACATTCACTGTATTACTTATGGGAAACTAATTTTTGATTTTTCATCGACCTAATTTGTGCTAGATAACCTTTGATTGGCTAATATTGATCATCCTTGTATGCGATTGGCTAATATATTACCAAAGTCTATTACGTTTGGTTGCTACTAGTCGAGAACTAGCGAAATCTATGGAGAGCTAGTGTAGTGTGTCAGCAATAACTAGGGAAACGTAGCAATTATTAGTGACAATTATCTTCAACCAGCGCCAATCGTTTGTCTACGTCCTTGAAGAGGAAGATCTTGTGTTAGTTTATGCTCGTTTGGCATAAAAGGGGAGAAAAGAAAAAGAAGGGCCGGTTTTTTGTGCCTGCGTGCTTTCAAAGAAGAGAACAGCTATGTGAATTCGAGTATTAAGTAAAAGCACATTTATGTTGGTGACCGAGAATATGAGTTCTTGGCTTTCGATTCATTTCCTGGAAAGGAAGCTCATCACCGCTGATTATCTTATTTTAGGTGGTCACACCCTTTCCTCTTATATAGGAAATGCATTTAACTTATATTTACTTTTCCTTGGTCATGCTGGGAAGGTAGTCCACGCGTTTCCTCGGAATGTAACTCGTTTTGTTTCAAATTGTCCAAAGCAACACTTCTCTTGACCTCTATCTTATTACACAAATTGATTGAAGTTGGATTCGAATTTAGAAATTTCTCCGATTCTGAGAAAGGTATAGGTGACATTAGCTTCGTTTGATATTGAACATGAGCGAGCGTGAAGTTTCAAAACGCTTTGATTTCTTTTCTGTAGATTTCCGTAATTCGCTCATTTAACTTCGCAAAAATTGGCAATTAACTTTTAGAACCCTTTTCCAACAAGACAAATTTTGCTAGTTTTCGCTAGTTATCGCCTTGTGGAAACCGGGTTGCACAGCCAGAGAATTTGAGCGACTAAGTGCCATACGTATGTTAGGAAGATGTTACTTTTAAGCCACCACTCATCAAACCTTAATCGAAAATCAGGTTGTGAGCACGTGTGATATGTGATATGTTACTCAACGATCTTATGTACGATTGGAAACTAACTGATGTAGTTCACGTAATTGTTGTTTTGGCATTAATGTTTTTGTACCGTAAATAGCAGAGTTTCATATGAGCACTGGAGCCTCATATATCCAGTTTACATAATCGTCTTTGCGTTATTAATTTTATACTTTTTTATTGAAATGAAATTACTGACTTATATTGATAAACAATATCAGCTGTCAAGATATTTTGATAAATGAAACTTGATTTTCGAAGGCCGGTAGCTGTACATAGGATCGTCTTGAGATGAGTGCGTATTTTTTAAAAATCCTTCGATTAATTCAAAACAGGTTTAAGTTTTTAATTGAGGGTTATTTTCCTATAAGTTTTTTTTGTCATAGGGGATATTCAGAGTAAGGTCTTTTTCTTTAAAGATGTTCAAGTACACTCATTCGCATATGCTTATGTATTATTACTTACTTCAAGCGATGATCGCCTTCATTATTTTTGTTACTTCACATCCTTGGAGTATGCCCCGTCTTACAACTGCGTACAATCATCGTAAGCTCTTGAGTTAAATGTTTTATAGATGTCATTATTTGCTTCTATACCACAGAACTTTCAAAATGTTTTGACCTATTCTCTAGGAATTTATTCGTGAAGGATGTCTACACAAAATCTGCAGAAAAGGTCCTCAAGCACGCATGTTTTTCTTGGTGAGTTTTGGGGGATTTTTTCTATCAATTATTAGTAATTTTTATCACTTCTATTGAATTTCTTTGTGACTAAAGATTGTTTCTTGGTATACGAGGTATTTAAGGTTATTCTGATTTGATTATATGCCCATCTAAAAGTGCGCTAACATGTTTCATTGATGTGGTGGGCTAAAATATGGCAGGTTTTTCTAGGCAGTAGTTCTCCAACTGATTTTAGTGATAGGCTCAATGGTAGAGTCACTGGGTGGCTATTTAAAGACTCTCGCGGGAAAGTGTAAGATCAGCTGCTCAAAACAGTAACTATTTTCTTATTACCATGACCTTGCCGCTTGAATATTGGCCATGCAGGAAAAGATTTGTTTTTCACTGAAGTTGTCTGCCGATGCCACTTATTGACCTTACGGCGTACTACCTTATTTTATGATACAATGCATATTTCTGTTAACAACTTTGACGAAGTTATTTTGCTATCTTTTAGGGTAATGTGACATAACAACTTTCTTTGTGTTTTAGTTCTCCGATTTGCTCATGTACACAAGCCAGGGTGTCACATCTACCAATCAATTCAGAGTTCGTTCGCAGATTCCTTTACATCAACTGAGGGTGAGTTATCGAATTCACTATAAGCTGAATGTATTGGTTGTATGATGCTTGTGAGAGTTCAGACTTACTTTGTTGCAATCATAGGGCTTCGGATAGGGTAGCTGTTTTTTTTAGAACAACACAAAAAGGAGTTCTTCAACATCTTTAATTTGCCACGGCTCCGTTTTATGCGAGTGTACCAAGTGTGAGGACGAAGTGAATATAATTTTCTAGGATTAAGACGTCAAAGTATTCTGCATCGACAATCAAGGAACAAAGTTGCTCCCCTACCCGTCTGCCTTTTGGTAATGCACATTCGCATATCAATAAGTGTATAGTAGTATCACGTAATTCTGTAATTTGAATGATTTAAAGAAGTTAATAACTTTTAATGGCATGGATTCAATTTTGGATAACTCATAGCATTCTAGAATATTGTGCTAAAGGGAGCTAAAATTGCAGTATTAAGCTTCTGGTGTATGAGAGGCTCACGAAAACCTTATACTACTTCTCCCTTTTTGTCCCTATTCAGGTTGAAGAAGGTGGTGTGGAATTGCATGGTCTTTATGCCTTTACAATTTGTGGACCTGGTTCTCGTTCTTTTGTTGTAGCCGCTAGCTCACCAGAAGAAAAATACAAGTGGATGGAGGTAAAAGTGTTATCCTAAGTTTTATCGAGTTCTAACAACGTAGATCTGGAATGCAGGTTTAATTAGGGACTAATTCTCACGCTCCCCTTCTCACCCGCCCCCTTGCCGCCCATCGAAAGTATATCCAGTTCCGCCTTTTCTACTTCGTCTTCTATTCCACTTCTTCTTTCTACCCCTTCTTCTTCTCCGTTTTCTTCCTCTAGATTTGGTCCGCTTATTACTCTGCCTTCTAGTTCTTGTGCACACTGCCATCTCCTAATTTTTCGTGTCGTCGTCTCTGTGTTGATTTGCCATTTCTCTGCATGCCTTGGAATGCTTGCCCTATTGTTCGTGAGCTCTAACTTATCTCGTCTGCCTAACGCTGTGAAGGGATTCGTTTTCTTCCCTCTAACTCCTTCCAAACAACTGTTCCCCATGAGCATCGATTACAAAGCCCTATATACTCGGATACTTGCCCATTTTGTATCTTCAACCCCCGTTTTCATCCTTACAGCCCCGTTGCGCATTCTTGGCCAAATTTTTTTTTTATGAAATATTCATCGGAGAGAAGTAACTAGTATTAGTGCATTTAAACGATATCCACTGAACTTTCGTCTTGCCGCACACGATTAGGATAGATTATGTCTCCCGCAGGATGTTCCCTTTCATGCTCTTAAAATAGTGGATAACGTGACATCGATACTAACCGTTTTATTACCGGGTTGGTTTTATTGCAGGACTTACAGAATGCATCAACAAAAGCGAAAGCAAAAGTAAGTTAAATGAACCTGAATGATATGTATTTTGTTGCTATGAAGATTATTTACAGTGTGTTGAGAGTGTGTAAGTGTATGTTTGTGTATGTGTGTTCAGAATTCACGCTCCTGGTATATTGTGGGTTAGGCATTGTGAAGAACGTAGTTTGTTGCATACTCGGCGATTCGCCAGCTGCGAATTTGTTGTCATACAAAACTTATAAACTGGGCTTAAAAATGTGATGTAAATTTGCAAGCTACAGCATTAGTCGGGCTTTGAAGTGCATTGAATAGGCGATACCTTATGGAAACAGCAAATTGTTCGTGCTGTTTATTGGAAAGTTTTCACTTTCCACTTGCTCTTACCTCAAAGCCAATTGTCGGAGCTATGCTAACAGAGAATATACGGTGCCTTTTCCTTTTAGAAAAGGTTATACTTAACACCCAACGTCGTTTTCTTAGTATGGGGTACGATATTCAGCGAGTATTTTAGTCCTTAGTTTCTTCGTTAATGCTTTCGTGCAATACAGGTCATCTTAAGATAACTTGTTTTCAGTGTCTGCGGTTACATGGGGGGACAAGGGGATAGTCTTTCCCAATTATCTGCCAATTGTTAGCTCCTGCATGTTTTCTTTTGCGCAACCAACTAGAAAGTTTAACTATTAATTACAGTCACCAGAAGGCTAGGTATCTGATGATCAACATAGAGCAAATATGGCAGTCTCAGTTTACTCAGAATATAGTACCCAACGATTATGAATCTATACGTTTTACATTTCTCTCGCACAAAATCATGTTAACATAGAATCAGGCACAAAAGCCGAGAGTGCAGGGCGAAGACTACAATATTGATTTCTTCTTTCAGTTCCACCGTTCCCCACTGTCCCGGATGAGCCGCACATTTCTCCTTGTAGATAAGTTTGCCTTTCCCCCTTGTAAAGGCCGTCCATTGCAAGCTGCTCTCCTAGTTAGGCAGAGCCAGCTTCGTGATGACTTACTGGTCTATCTGTATGGTGTCTCGAACCGTTTCCTGGATACCGGAATCGTGTTAATTGCTGTTACTGACGCTCCAGAAAAATTCATATGTCTTACGCATCACGTGTTTGTTTCAATTTAGGTCATTTGTGCGACATGTAGTGCAAATCGGAGTCAGCTGCCTTCTTTCATCGGAAAAGAATTGGATACCCTTTGTTCGTCGTGTCGAGTTGATGTTGAAAATTTTGGTACGCTTTTTGCGGTAATCATTTGGTTTGGTAACGATGTTGTTCATGTTCTAGCTACATTTTGATGTTAAATGTCATAGCCTCTCCTTATTTTATTTTGAATGATGGTTTCCACTTTAAAATATCCAAATATTAAGTAATTTGAAGCATTTCTTGGTGGTTCCATTTCCTTCAGTGTCTTTGTTTAAGATCAAGATGAAGAGGACAAGCTGCTAAAAATGAGAACGAAAGATGGCAGCGAGTCACTGAATTCAGTTGTAACGATGTCTTTCATATTAGGCGACAGTGCAGAATGGAACAATAATCTTAATCGCGTTGCTGTGTGGTTGGACGTTCAATCTTACAATATTTTAAGAACTTCAGCTTGCAGTGGCACTATTATTGACGCCTCTGATCTTATGGAGTAGTTAAATATCATGAGATCTTGACCAGTGGTTTATGTTGTTGGAGCTGGCTGCTAGTATAAAGACTTGACTGAAAAACTGGTAGAGGCTTCAATGAACCAATGAAGCATCCACACGAGGCACGACGATGTACTAGTATGCTGTAGAATCACAATACAGAAAGAGTGGACAGCATAAAGGAACGGTAGCTGTTGATAAATTATCGGGATAATGGGGACATGAAAATAATATCGATCGGTTTAACAATCGTGTTCCATTTAACTTAAGCTACCATCGTTTCCCAATCTTTTGAGTGGGCTGGCAGCTGCAGAAAATTATAAACTCGCCTGTGACGTAGTGGAGAGTGTAAACCTCTCAATTAATGGCTTTCAAATGGGCTATCAATTCACGATGCATAATTGAGAAGAAAAGAAAAAGTACAAACTTTCGTTGGTCAGGACCTGGTATGAAAGTAAATACAAGAGCCATCCATTTTTGACCTTGCCTCGGTCTTTGCCAGACTCTGACAAACGTGCAACAAGGGAGATGTTACGTTGATGAGTTCACATTTTTGCCATCCGAGGGACCCAGTGCGGAAATAGGGCCGTCCTAAGAAGCCGTTTGCTTGTCAAAGTGACCCCATAGTTCGGTGGTATAGCCTGTGTTTTAAATGATTGTGCATAAATACAGAAAGTGTTGAAATAAAGGTTCTAAATTGGTATCAGCAGCTGTTATTGTCATGATGGACACAAGGGTTAAAATACTAGAGAATTCAAAGTGCAAACAACAAATCGTGTTGATGTACTTGCTAATGAACCACCTGATAGATAGATACTGAAGTTTATGGGGATTCAGAGTGAAGGTTATATGCAAATCTGTTGATGGTTGAAACTAAATTGAAAAATAACAGAAACTACGAGGCCACTGTTTCAAGACATCGACATTCTTGTAGTTCCTCTGCTTCATTGTCGATGAAGTATGAAAGAAAAATGATTTTAAATTAAGAGAAAGGACAGGTCAGTATCCCCACTCAGGAAATGACGAGCGAGATACAATGTTGCGACATAGGATATGTTATACTACTTGCTGTTTGATAACGCCGAGAGTGGATCAAATTTAAAGTCGGCGAATTTTTCGACAGGGGACTGAGTTACGTTCAGTATAATAAAATCTCAAAGTCCCAAGCGAATTCTTGACCTCTCTTTGGAGTCAGCTATATGATGGATACACGTTTTCGAATGGGAATGTCGTTAATAGCATTACTTCAAAACTGAATGTTCGGAGTAACTTTCTTTTATCAGTATTTTTGTACTTATGTTATACTCCCATCAAAGATTGTTTTGAAAGAAATATCGGCATAACAACATGGTAGTATATCAGATCAAAATATACAGATTATTCCTTACTTGCAGGTTGGTCAATGTGAGAGTGCCGTCGATAAGTTGGTTTATAATTTGAGAATCCCAACGCACTTAAAACGTTACGGCTAGTCAAATTACTTTTCTAGTATTATCAGCCAATGCAGTGACGTTATTTGTGATGCCAGTTCGTCAGTTAAGTTCAGATTGCAAGCATGATCACCAAATTACTTCGTAGGTAGAGTTTTATTAAACCAAATGCAGATCGGTGTGTAAAATGACTAGATTTTACTATTTAGTTGAAAGAGTTATTGTTAGTGTTGTACAATTCTGAGACCTTTGGATCCATTTTGACCGACTTGTCAAAAAATTTGCATAGAGCCTTTGATGGGGGAATTTGAAGTATTTCTCTATGCTAAATTTCGCTTCAAGGTTTAGTCTAGGTTAAATACATCCTGCTTGTTCTAGGCTCGGCTGTTATTTAAGCTAATTCGGTTAACCAGTAATTACCAAACGTGTTCCACAGCGGGCCATGTCACTGTAAGAATTGCCAGCGAGGGCCACATAATCCTTTCTTTTATGTATAGAGTTGGTATGATTTTTCCACGATGCGTTCTGCTGTCTTTTAATTTTTATTTAAATGCTGTTTTTGTAATGTAGATAGGTTACTGTAGATATGTTACTACATGGAATATTTTTAACACTTTTTATGTCTACTTGTGGCCATGGGGCAGATGAAAAAATTTCTCTCTGGCCATACTTCGGTAACCATATGATACCGTGTAATTAAGGGGGCTGTTTGCTATCAAAAGTTCTCTAGTGGAAAGTCAATTCACTATTGTATTTTTGAGGCCGCATTCTTTGCTTCCTCATACATTCCTACTTTGCGTATTTACGCTTGTTATTGTTCCAATTTGTGCTTTTGTTTTGCAACAGAGGGTATGACGGAGGAAAACAGGAAGAAACTGAGCAATCAACAGTTTCCTCCTCCGGTTGTCATCAAAAAGACAACACAAGAAGTTGATTCGGACGACGAAGGCCCTAGTATGATGGACCAGATGTCATCTCTGGACAGACGGCACGCACATGCTAGGACAATGTCAACGCGTCGTGTGTGTTGGCACAGGAATACATCAATTAGTATGACAGAATACACTCTCTCTGTTCAGGTAGGTCACTATATTCCTTGTATGTTGATGTAGCGTTTATTTTTTAAACCTGGTATTACGCCGTGAGTGGTGCTGTTTTGGGTGTTGATGGCCCAAAACTCTAATGTTTTTAAAGTTTTATTGGTTGAATCTTTAATTGCAGCTTCATTCATTAGGTACTGCGGTCACCTTGTGGCATCCAATCTCTTTCTTAATGGAGACAAATTGTTTATTCTGTCACTTTTATGTGTACACATTGTTTTCATAAATTTCCGAATCAGACACATCGAACGAATCGCACAGAATCCATCCAAATATATAAGTGGTCACATTAAAATATAAGTAGTTACGTAGTGCATAGCAAGAAGAGTTAAATCACATTGATATTTCTAACGCCATTTATAGTTAGCAGACTTCTGTGCGTTTTGGTGCCAATCTCTAATTTTATTCATAACAGGATGAATTCAAAAACTAGCGATTCGTGCTACTTCTGGAACGGCTTCGAGTCCAAACAATTGGCAATCATGTCGGTGGTAATACATTTTTCACTAGAGTACTTATCGTTTGCTGAAAGATGTTTATGGCCAGTGACTCCTTGATTTATTCCCCAGTGAACCTCTTCGTGCCCTATTCAGAAGGCAAAATAGGCATCTTATGACTTTAGTTGCATGTTTAACTCGTGAATGATGTTAACCTACACTATCAACTCCCTATGGTATCGCTGCATATATCCCCTTTCCTTCTGTTTTAGAATAATATCAGTGGAGAACTTTTGCGTAAATTTAAAAACAACAACAAGTGGCAAAGACTATGGGTTGTGTTTACCAATTTTAGCTTATTCTTTTTCAAGCAATATGAGGTAAGTGTCTTGAATGCATTTGTGCTAATCCCATATGACCACACTTAAATTTAATGTGACCATGTCATTAAAGGAACCTGATTGTAGTAAAGTGAATTCGCCGAGGAATGTTTGTCCACTCACTTCTTTAAACATATTAATGCATATGATGGTCTCGTATGCCGCAGGTGATATTTTTGCGTTTTGTATGGCATTCGGGCCCTGCCCGTAGTTCGATGCATCATTGGTCACATGTACACACCAGTAGCCTTCTCGACTCGATCAATTTTGAAGCTCGTGCCTATTGTGATTTTCTTCAAACGTTCTAATATTAGTTAGCCCAATCCAGACTGGGTTATTATACGATTCTCAAGACGGGAGGATGAGCTGTAGCAGGTCGGTGGCTTAATCTATGCTAATAGCTCGATAAATATTTACTACTGTTAAGATTATCAATTGGTCTATTAGCTCTCGAAAAGCACACAGGTAGTATGGGAATCGATGACGTCACTACTGGACGTTTAAAGAATCCATTGTTAGAATGTCGTCAACATTAAAAGCTTAAGATGAACTTGGTTTTTCGTGTTTAAGTTTAAACATGTAATAAACGTAGAGGGGGACGGCAAAGATTTAGTTTCCGTGCATTTTGCATGATTTTGGAGGCCACTACCTTTGATACTGATTATACTAAACTCAATAAGTGCCCAAGGATAGGAGACGGTTCAGCTTATTGTTAATGTTATGGAGATCTCAGTCGTGTGATGTATATTAAAGGGTGATATATGCTGGTTTTATGACAATTGGTTTCCTACAAATGCCAGGTAATTGAAAACAACTGTCTTCGTTTTGCAAAGCAAAACGTTCTATCTTACATTACATAAGCAAATGGCAGGCGGTAATGCATCGTAACCTTATCCAGTAAACGAAGTGAGGTGCAGCTGATGTAAACGTTTCCGTAGCGGAACCTAAATTTGTGAACTATAGAGCTTCTTCCTCTGTGGAAGTGGACACATCATTTTGTGCTGCAGATAACATGACTAGATCATACTTTTACCTCACTATTCCTATCTTGTCTCCCGGCCCGTCAACTGTCAGTTTGGCACTGGATTTGTATATCGACGAAGTGTATGGACTGTACGTTTTATTGAGAGTTAATTATGATATGTTAACGTTTGCGTTTATATAATAGGATGAGGCTCCTTTGGCAAGTCTTCCGTTGATTGGATACACAATTACGAAACCAGTAGATGTGAGTAATTATATTTGTCTGGTATTACGATGTTGATTATTGTAATTTCTTGATAGAACGCTGTATCAAATCTTTCCCACAATATTGGTATCCCGAATACCGGTTTCAAAGACCCCTTTCAGACTTGGGCATATCATAAATACGTGCACAAGATGATGGCCGTACGTCACACATTCTATGCATGAGATGGTTCTTCGCAAGCTCCCCGTAGTGGCCAGATAATGTGGATTTAATTATCACCAGAATTCCAGTCGGTTTTCCTTGCGTCCTTCAAGTTAGCCAGAGCCGCTCTATGCTTGAAGTATAAACTAGACTTCAGACCTAAACTGATTCATACCAGCTGTTGAGAACTTATCAGAGTCCAAGTTTTATCTGAGCTATGTTTAAGTCTGCAGTTAAAAGCAAAGAAATGGAGTTTTTTCTGGTGTTTATTTATGACGTACATGGTAACGTATCCTTACAGAGATTCGACAACTACCCCAACCAGATTCTAGCTGACGCATTTGCGCGTCGTGAGCAAGTTCTCGAAGCCTACCCTTATTGATTACTGGCTTTACTGAGTAAGCGTTTATCTCCAGACTCTATGGCCAAACTTTCCACAGTCAAAACAATGCCCCCCAAACGTGGAACGTTTGCAAGTGTGAGATTACTAATACATAACATATACAGTCATTTGACAGTGCTTAGATATATTTAGGCAACAATAAGAGATTGATGTATCATTTAAATAGCTATGAGTGCATGTAGAAGAGAGCGTCGTCTGTTAACTAATGATACAAGGTTTAACATACATACCTAATTTCATGCGTAGTTGAATGATATAGCAAGATCGATAGTTTTCAAGGTGCTGCTAGTTGTTGGTATCCTAATACAAAATCGTGGTCAAACAATTAAGAAGTCCGTAAAAGTATTATTGTATGAGGATAAATGGTTAATCAGTTACCCTTTTCTGTGTGTAAAGGTATGGTACTGATTAGACGTGAGACATCTATTTTGGTAATTACCGAAATGGCCCACTGCAGGTTTTCTCGCAGAAAATTTGTTAACCTGTTGAAGGCATATTGTATCCAATCGTTCTTTGAAATGGGAGCTTCAGAAACAGCACAAAACTAGGGCTGTGTTTTAAAATGCATCACAAAATATGAACCACGAAGGTGTTTAGTGATATCAGTGTTCTAAGAACTTGTAACCAGTAGCAGACAAGATGAGCGCTGTCTGTGAATGATAATTGATGGGCCTGAGCTTGAATGTTGTTAAAGGAGAGTTCCTCATTTCCTAGTATTATTTTATGTGTATCTTTTTTTATGATAAAATTTTAGGTCAAGGTCTCCGAAATTTCATTTGTAATAGGTTTACTTGGATCGCAACGTAGTTAAGGCGCCAGATAATTGCTAAATTAGACAGGCCATGGACTTAGTCGTCAATTTTCCGCTCTCTCTTTCTTTCCGTCTCCCTCAATATGAACAATAAATTGATGACCTTGGTACAAAAGAAGGCTTTGTATATTGTTTCCAAGAGCAAACTGCTTTGGACACATTTGCACTTTAACCCTGTACCAAAGGGGAAAACGCTGCAAGAAACTAATTTCGTGTTCTTTCTTATTGCAGAACGATAATATCCACGAAGACTACGCTTTCAAACTTCAGTTTAAAACTCACGTGTACTTCTTTAGAGCTGAGAGTGACTATGCATATGAACGGTGAGTAAATACAAGGCACTTTACTGCATGTATAAGGGGGAGGGGTTCTGAAGTATGAAGCTCCTACCAAACCAGTGGGTGTTTCAGTAGTCGTGTGCTCGACTTTTTAAGTTTCTTCACATTTCATTCACAAATTTGTTTCAGATCTCCATTCCGAGAAAAGGAAATACAGCGATTGACCTTCTCATAATCTCCCTTCTCGGCATACAGTTTGTGTTTTGAGATATACAGTTATTGTTGCAGTTCTTGTGTTTAGTGAGGATATAGACTGGTAAGCAACACTACACTAGTGTCACATAGGCCATCATCCACAGCGCAGTGTCCGCCGTATACGTAGATATAACTGATGTCGTAACTCCAACTTGCATTGCAGACTGCAGAAACCTATAGATTGGGCGGGGCGTGTAATGGAAATGATTAAGGCCGAGTGGAGCGGCGAATCCATACATGGTTCCTGCTAATTATTTTTGAAAATGTGGATCCGAGGATGGAGTTGTTGTCTTGCATAACCACAAACCACGGGTAAAGACAGTCTCAACTCTCGATAAGGGACGATGAAAAGTATTTAGAGTTGACTGTATTGTTGTTCGAGTTACTCTACGGCGCATAGAGGAGCGTAATTGTTCCCCGTTATATTTACCTCCTAATAATTTTATTATGAAGTGTTCCACATTCTTATGATTTAGCTCAGCTACACTTCTTTGTTTTTTTGTACAGGTGGATGGAAGTAATAAGCAGTGCCACCAAAAGCGCAAGTCGCACTCGTATTTTCAGCCGTCTTACAAGCAATGATCCGTAAAATAAACCCGCCGAAACTAGACCAAGTACAAGAACCATGTGCAAAACAGATGAAGTGGAACCCATTTCTAAGATCAAACCACTTAATTCTACGCTCCTTAACTGGAAGGAGCTTGATGTCGTTTATGAACAGAGACGAGGAAGGCACTGACAATTTTACGAACATTTTATTCTAATTTAACGCCCTTAGTACCATTTGTAAAAATCCCCTCTTAGTAAAGTTTCTAGGGCTTAACACATGTAAACATTTGCACAGCGTCGTATTTTTGGACTGCTACAAATAATGCCAACATCATAGAATATTTCAAAATATATGCTGTATGTATGCTATAGAGTTTCCTTTAGGTATTTCCTATGCAGGCGTTACGTAGATAGAGATTTCGCAAGGCATGTCTGCCTTTGAAATTCCTCAATCCCTAGAAACATTTGAGTAACGTGTTACAGCAGACTGGTGAACCGTATTTATAGCGTGTGCCTGTATTCACTAATTGCGCTTGCCGTTCGCTTGCTTTGCAATTTATTTTGATGTGGAAACCGTAGTGAGCGCAAGTCAAATCATATACAGAATTCGGTACAATGTCATGTCGTTGGTAGTAATCGTTTTTGTTAAATAATGATATAATCGTCGATCGACAATCGGTGGTGACTAGATTGATAAGACGACCCCATGTGAATTTTTTAACAAGCTAGCTTCCATAATCTTCAGCAAGCTTTTACCTGCAAACGGTTGTAGGCGCCCTTCTTTTTGCTGCTATCCATGTTAGCTTCATACATTCTTGTGTTATA
>JAAAKL020001707.1:0-29432 GCA_010016065.2 Carybdea cf. marsupialis auct. non (Linnaeus, 1758) | reverse complement strand
CGCCCAGTTGCGCCACCGCCAGCGCCGCCGGCACCACCCCCGGTGCAAGTTCCCGAAGATCCGGTCATGCGCAAGCAGATGGCCTCGACCCTGCTTTATGAAGCTGGGCTGCATCGCAGCAAAGGCGAGCTGGACTCGGCGATCGTCGCTTTTTCCAAGGCCCTCGAGCTCGACCCGAACTCTTTCTCGGCCTATAACAATCGCGGCCTGACTTTTCTCGAGAAGAAACGGTACGAAGATGCCATCGCCGACTTCACCGCAGCCCTGAGGCTGCAACCGGATCGCGCCTTCGTTTACACCAATCGTGCTGGCGCTCATCAGAAGAAGGGTGATCTGGAGAACGCGATCGTCGACTATACGTCGGCTCTCGAAATCGATCCCAAGCTGGCCACGGCCTACTTCAATCGCGGCAACTGCTTCTATCAAGCTGAGATGTTCCAAAAGGCGATCGAGGACTACAACCGCGCCCTCAAGATCAACAAACGCTACCGCGAAGCCGCCAACAACAAGCGTCTGGCGCAGGAGAAGCTCAAAGGAAATTGAGCGAGCCCAAGCGGCGTCACGTCGACGTCGAAGTGCGCTATGCCGAGACCGATCAAATGGGCGTCGTCCATCACTCGGTTTACTTCGTGTGGTTCGAGGTGGCGCGCACACGTCTATGCACTGAGACCGGTCATCACTACGCCGAGATCGAAAAGCTCGGCTACAACCTGGTGGTGACCGGCACCGAGGCCCGATGGCTCAAGGGAGCCACCTACGGCGACGTCGTCCGAGTGACCTGCTGGCTCGACCGCATGCGCAGTCGTGGTCTACGCTTCAGCTATCGGGTCGAGCGGGGTCAAGAGCTCTTGGCTCAGGGCGCCACCGAGCACATCTGGGTCGAGCGCGCGACGGGTCGGCCCTGCCGCACTCCGAAGATGTTGAAGACGCCCTTCGAACAGCTAGCAGGCTAGTCCATGCGCCGGAGTCCCGCGATCCTCTGCCTTTTGTTCTGCCTGGCGATCGCACCGATCGCTGATGGCAAGGACTTGCCCAGCGCTTTCGACCTGCTGGCAAAGGTCCGAGAGACCTACGCGGTTCTCGATGCCTATAGCGATCTGGGAGAAATGGAGATCATCACCGGACCGCCTGGCGAGGAGCGGACCACTTTGAGCTTTTTTGAGCTGGCGACCACCGAAGATGGCGGACTCTTCTGGCGCACCCATGGCCCCACAGAGGCTGGCTTTGAAGAGCGCGTCGTTTGGACCGATGGTACGCATACTTTCGTCTATCGCAGCCTTCTCGATCAATACAAACAAGTTCCATCGCTGATCGCTGAGCTGGCCCATCGCCCAGGTCCGGGCGTTTATGACGCTCTGATCGTGCCCCTCCTGCTGGCTGGCGACAGCGAGGTGCTCGAGGATCCGCCAGCGGCTTCCGTGGACGGCGAACAGCCCTGCGGAGCGGGCACCTGCTGGTTGGTCTCGCTGTCGCGGATGGCCGGCACGATCGAAAGTGAGCTGTGGGTCGATCAGAGCACCCTACTCATCCACGAGGTCAACGTTCATCGGCACGGCGGCGCGTCGCCGCTCACCGAGCCAGCCTCACAGGCTCCGCTACGCCCGATCTCAGGCTCTTCTTCGATCCGAATTCGGCACCACCCGAGCTTGGCTGCCGCCCGCTCCTTCAAGCCCCCCGTCGGGGCTCAGCTAGTTTCTCAATGGCAGGTCCGGCCGGCGGCAGCTGACCCCGTGTCAGCCACCGAGTCGCTGAACGGCGCCGTCTTTGGTGAGGAGATCACCGTCACGCTGATGACCGTCGTGGCGCGGATCGTCGATTCCCGCGGCGAACCGATTCGAAGTTTGAAGCCGGGCGATCTGATCGCCCGCGCCGGCTCGGTCGAGATTCCGATTCAGGCGATCGAATGGTCGTCCTCGGAACCTCGGCCTCGAGTGCAGCCGGATCGAAACCTCGATTCTCGGCTCCCGTCGCTCCGCGTCGCCGAGTCACGGTCAGCGGACGTTGAGCGACCGATCGGCCGACGGATCGTCTTCTTTCTGCAAATCAATCTCGAGCCGAGCCGGATTGCTGGCAATCTGAAGGTCATGCCCGATATCGAGCGACTGCTAAAGGGCCTGAATCCGGACGATCGAGTGGCGATCGTCTCCTTCGATTCTCACCTCAAGCTCTGGCTGGACTTCACCGCGGATCGGCAAACCGCCTTCGAAGTCCTACGGCGAGCGACGAGCTACGGTCGACCGAAGGCGCGACGCGGGCGCGGCGTCTCCTTGCTCGAACACTTCGATCGTCAGGCCGCGGCCGAGGTCGCAACCCCTGAGAAAGCCCTCGAGTTCACCGCACAAGCTCTCGCTCACCTGCCGGGCGAGAAAGACATGATCTTTCTCGGCTGGGGCTTGGGACGCTACGGTGCAGGCGGAGTTCGCATGACCGCCCAATACCGGCCGGCGGTCCGAGCTCTGACTGCCGCCCGCACCACCGTTTTTGTGCTCGACGTCAGTCAAGCGGACTACCACTCCCTGGAAGTAGGTTTACAGAATGTCGCCGCCCATACCGGCGGCACTTATGAACGGACCTTGCACTTCGCTTCCCAAGCCGTGAAGCGACTCGCGCGAACTATCGGTGGCCACTATGTGGTGACTCTCGATCGCAGCGCCGTCCCTGGCGCCAAAGGTCTCTTGAATCTGCACCTGCGGGAGAAGAAGGGCAGAGTTCTCTTCAAGCCAGTGAATCTCGGTTGATCCCCGAGCGAAGAATTTAATCACTTGGCGGGTTGTCTTTCTGGTTGACAGCCTCAGACCGCGTCCATAAAATGGCGGTAATGAGGCGGCACAAGAAACCACTTCCCATAATCTTGCAACTCCCATGACACGCCGATGAGTCAGTTTCTCGAACGCAACCAGCTCCAACAACTGAGCCGCCCCGAGCTTCTGGGCCTCGCCGCCAGGCTCGAGCTCAAGTTGCCTCCCGCCTTGGATAAGGAGAAGCTCATCGAGATCTTGGTACGGTCGGGCAAGGTCCCGCCCGAAACGCTGGCAGGGCTGAGATCGGCTCCGAGCAAGAATCCTAGGCTATCCCTCCAGCAGCTAGAACATCACCTCTGGCAGGCTGCGAATCTGCTGCGGGGCAAAATCGACAGCTCCGACTTCAAGCATTTCATCTTTGGCTTGCTATTCTTCAAACGCCTGTGCGACGTCTGGCAGGAGGAGTTCGAGGAGCGACTGAAGCGCTACGGAGATCCCGAACGCGCTGCGGCTCCCAACGAACATCGCTTTCACCTGCCACCCAACGCATCATGGGAAGCTGTTCGCCAGCATGAGCGCCAGATCGGCCACCATCTGACGGCCGCCTTCAAAGCTATCGAGAGAGCCAATCCGAGGTTGCGCGGCGTTTTCCAGGACGTCAGCTTTGCCAATCAGGAGCGCTTTCCAGACGCGACGCTCAAGCTACTGTTGAGGCACTTCGAGAAGCATCGCTTGCGCAATGCGGACGTCGAGCCGGACATGCTCGGAAATGCTTACGAGTATCTGATCGGTCAGTTTGCCGATGACTCGGGCAAGAAAGGTGGCGAGTTCTACACCCCGAAACAGGTGGCACGTCTGATCGTCGAGTGCCTGCAACCCAGATCTGGGATGTCGATCTACGATCCGGCTTGCGGCTCTGGTGGCATGCTCTTAGAAGCCGCTCGATTCGTCGACCGGCGACAAATGCCCGTTGGCGATTCAGGTCCCAGACCGGTAGCTCTTTACGGCCAAGAGATGAACCTCAACACTTGGTCGATCTGCCAGATGAATCTATTCCTGCACGGAATCGACGAGGCACAGGTGCTGCGCGGCGATACCCTCCGTCAGCCCAAGCACATTCGCCGGGGTCGCCTTCAGACGTTCGACCGGGTGTTGGCGAACCCTCCCTTCTCGCTCAAGAATTGGGGCTACGAAGAATGGCGGGGGGGAGATCCGTTCGATCGTGATCACTATGGCTGCCCGCCGCGGACCTACGGCGACTTGGCTTTCGTGCAGCATATGTTGGCGAGCCTGGCGCCGAACGGCATGCTAGGCGTGGTCGTGCCCCACGGCATCCTGTATCGGGGCGGCGCAGAGAAGGCGATTCGCCGTGGCTTGATCGAAGAAGACTTGATCGAGGCAGTCATCGCGCTGGCGCCGAATCTCTTCTACGGCACCGGAATCAACGCCGGCATCGTCATCATCAACCGCGCCAAGCCCGCTGGTCGCCGTGGCAAGGTACTCTTCATTCAAGGATTGGATGAGTTCACCGAAGGCAAGAATCAGAACCGGCTGTCCGATGCTAACGTCTCCCGACTGGCAGCGGCATTTCATGCTTTCGAGGATGAGCCCCATTTCGCACGCGTGGTCGATCTTGAGGAGATTCGCTCTAACGACCATATCTTGAACATCTCACGTTACGTCCGGAGCTTCGTCGAACCCGATCCGATCGATATGCCTGCGGAGCTCAAGACCCTACGCTCTCTGCGCGCGGCTCGCAATCAGGCCGAATCGGACATGCTAGCTCTGATCGAAGAGCTAGGCTATGGTGACGACTGACACCTGGCGGCGGACGACCCTAGGCCAGATGACGGCAGATGAGGCGTCGTCGTTGCGCACCGGCCCGTTCGGCAGCCAATTGCATGCTTCGGACTATGTGCCTGAAGGTGTGCCGGTGCTCATGCCCCGAGATTTTGCGGGCGGCACCATTCGCGAAGATACTGTTGCCCGCGTATCACCCCAAAAAGCCGCCGAGCTAGCGGGCTTTCAGGTTAGGTCCGGAGACGTCCTACTCGCTAGGCGCGGCGAGATGGGCCGCTGTGTCCGCATTCAAGCATCACAGGCCGGCTGGCTTTGCGGGACCGGAGTGCTTCGGATCCGACCGAGTCGCGATCTCGATAGTAGCTTTCTGACCTATCTGCTGCGCAGTCCGGAAATAGTTTCATGGCTGACCGATCACGCGGTCGGTCAGCCTCTCCCTGGACTCAATGTCCGGACGCTAAAGCGCATTCCGCTGCGGCTACCGTCGATCGACGAGCAACGAAGGATCGCCGGGCTTCTTGCCACCGTTGAACACACGATCGCGAACGCACGGGAAGTTAAGGCCCGCAATTGCCACGTGCGAGACCGCCTATGGCAACAGTTGCTGACCCAAGGACCTCGACGGATCTCCACGCTCCTGGGCGAGGTCAATCCTAAGGACTGGCCGCGGCAACCGATCGGCGCTCTGTGCTCCTTGTCGAACGGCTTCCCATTCAAGGCGAAAGATCGATCGGCGAGTGGCCTGCCGATCATCCGCATCAAGAACCTCAATGGCTCCAACGATTACCACTACTTTTCCGGGCCTCCGGCGCCCGCCTGGACGATCGAGCCTGGCGATCTGGTTTTCGCCTGGTCGGGAGTCAAGGGTTCTTCTTTTGGCCCACGGCTTTGGCCCGGCCCCAAAGGCGTCTTGAATCAGCATATCTTTCGCGTTCAGCCCAAGGCGGCGGTCGCCAAGGAATGGCTGTTCGAAGCTCTCAAGCTGGTCACCCATGAAATAGAAGACAAAGCTCAAGGCTTCAAGAGTGACCTGCTCCACATCCGAAAGGCGGAAATCACAGAGCACCTCGTGCAGGTCCCCCCTGTCACAGTGCAGAGTCGTCTCAGCGCTCTGTCGAAGACACTGGCCGCGATTGAAGCCGTCGAAAGTGACTCACTCAGAGCTCTTAGGCGTCTTAAAAGGGGCCTGGTTCAGGACTTGTTAAGCGGCCGAATGCGTACCACATTCTCCTGAGATTCAACGATCGAGTCGAAATCTCAGCGACTTCCAGAGGTCTGCCAAGGTCCCCAGAACCTGATATAAATCAAATGGTTTTTCAGGGTCGAGTGTCCTCCCTGATGGGCGCGAAAAATTCTCTGCCTAAAAGGCAATAAACATTTTTTAAGGAACCTTCTCTCCAAGATTTTAAAGCGCACGATTCGATCGGCGCCTTTGGAGAGCTGAATCCATGAGTGCTTCCGGAGTTCGACGATCCGGAATCGGTGTGTGACGCCAATTTGGAAGATCGAATGTCCCTCAAGACTTGGCGAGAGACTCGACTTGGCTCGGTAGTCATGCCTCCCAAAGGACTTCAGACCGGTCCCTTCGGAAGCCAGCTACATGCTTCAGACTATGTCGCGGAGGGCATCCCTGTCGTCATGCCTCGGGATCTGGCAGGCAACGTGATCTCCCGAGACATCGCTTCTCGCGTCTCACCGGAAACCGCCAAACAATTGGAACGATATCGCCTACGTCCAGGGGATATTGTTTTTGCTCGACGAGGCCAAATCGGGCGCTGCGCGTTGGTCTCCCCCGCCCAGGACGGATGGATCTGCGGTACTGGCTGTATCCGAGCACGGCTTTCCTCCGACGTCTATCCCGATTTCCTGATGCAATGGATGCAGTGGCCTTCAACCGTGGCTTGGATGAGTGAAAACGCCGTCGGGCAAACCATGCAGAATCTCAATACTGCGATCCTTTCGGCGGTACCTTTACGGCTACCTGAAGTTCACTCCCAGATCAGAATTGCCAAAGTGCTGGCGAGCGTCGATGCGACCATCACCGCAACTCGCCGTGTCATTGGGCAAACTCAGAAGGTCAAGGAAGGCTTGATGAGCCGCCTGTTGTCACGCGGCGTCAGTGAGAACCTGGCGGGCCAAGACTCCGCGCAATCCGAGTTACCCCCAGGCTGGCGTTTCCGCGCTATCGGTGACCTTTGCTCTTTCAACAATGGTCGAGGCTTCAAATCGACAGAATGGTCCCGGCAGGGGCTGCCGATCATCCGTATTCAGAATCTCAATGGTTCCAGCGACTTCAAGCGTTTCGGCGGGGTCGCCAAAGAGAATTGGATCATCGAACCAGGTGAGTTGCTCTTCGCTTGGGCCGGAGTTAAAGGGACATCCTTCGGTCCCTACCTTTGGCAGGGCCCGAGGGGGGTGTTGAATCAACACATCTATCGAGTCAGGCCTCGGAATGGCGTCGTCAAATTATGGCTCTACGAAACCTTGAAGCAAGTCACTCACGAAATCGAGGATCGTGCTCAAGGATTCAAATCGAGTCTGCTTCACATCCGCAAAGCGGACATCACCCTGCACGAAATCGCGGTGCCGCCACGCGCTGAGCAATTGGCGATCGCCGAACGTTGTAACTCAGCCCGAGAGATGGAAGCCCTCGAAGTTTCGAACCTCGAGGCCATCGAGAGGCTCAAGCTTGCCTTGATGGACGACCTGTTCAACGGCCGGGTCCCGATCCAAGCCATCGGAGAACCGGCTCGAGGCGTCTCAAAGGCAAGATGACGGCTTAGGCTGCCCTAGCCACCGATGCGGGCGTCGGTGGCTGAGGCGAAGCCTCGCTACCTGCCCTAGGGAAGTTGAATTCTTGAATCTTGAGTCAAGCTTTCGACTTCCCTAGCCAACGATGCAGGCCTCGGCGTCTGAGGCGAAGCCTCGGCGTCTGAGGCGAAGCCTCGCTAGCTGCCCTAGGGAAGTTGAATTCTTGAATCTTGAGTCAAGCTTTCGACTTCCCTAGCCAACGATGCGGGCTTCGGCGTCTGAGGCGAAGCCTCGCTAGCTGCCCTAGGGAAGTTGAATTCTTGAATCTTGAGTCAAGCTTTCGACTTCCCTAGCCAACGATGCGGGCTTCGGCGTCTGAGGCGAAGCCTCGCTAGAAGTCGTCGATCGCGTTATCGTCCTGAGCGACGCTGACGGCAACACTCAATTCATCAGCTTCGACCAGCCCTTTGGAGGTCAGGAGCCGGACAAGCCCGCGCATCAGATGCTGCAGCTCATCGAAGCCACGCCGCAGCTCTTCGTCCGCGACTTCGGAATTGGCAGCCCCGCGATCGAAAGCCTCACCCCGTGGATAACGGCGGTATCCTGAGGATGCTTCCGACCCACCGGACATCGGGAAATGGTATAGCTCGCCGAAAAAATCACCGGGGTCGATACCGATGACATTAAGAATCAGTAGTACTTGCTCGATGCGAAGCGACTTCTGCTTCGTGAGTAACTGACTGATATAACTGCGTCCCCATCCGAGTGCTTCTTGAACCTCAAGCTGTGTAAAGCCGCGCTCTCGAATTTTATTTCGCAGCAAAGTCAAGACTCGATCTAGCTCTCTCTCGGTTGTCCTTATCATGATCGCAATTCTACTGATGTAGACTAAAACTTCAAGAAAAATCTCATGATTGAAGGTATACGCCTCTCATATCTCCCTATTTAAAGCTATCTCTTATAAAGAAGTTTTTCTCTAGGATCAATCCGGCTAGCGCTCGCCTCCTCCCAGGGAACGTCAGCGATCGTCGGAGGCGGAAGCTTAACTTGCCCGGGCCCGACTGGAGTTGCCCGAGCTGCCAGGAACCAATGGGCGACGCCTCGGGCTCGGCTTCGATAAGATCGGTCCACTTGCCAGGGATCCCTCCATGTATCTGACTCCAGATCTCGTCGCCAACGTGCTCGTGCGTCAGCAGTTGCTGACCCAGGAACAAGCTCGCGAGCTCAAAATCGAAGCTCGCAAAATGCCCCGCCATCTGCGTTCGCCCAAGGCCTATGAGCGACGATCAGTCGCCTATGAATTCATCCTTCAGCAAGGCTACCGGAGCGCCGCCAACGGCGGACGACCGATCGACGAACATATGATCGCGGATGCGATTGCCCGTGACTCCGGGATGGAGCGGGTTCGGATCGACACCCTGCGCCTGGATGCGGACCTCATCGAGTCCAATATCTCGCGCCCCTTTGCCCGCCGCCATCGCATGATACCGATGGCCATCGTCGATGGCGCGATCAAGGTCGCGTGCGCCAATCCCTACGATCTGGAATCCATTGACTCGTTAAAGCAGCTCGCCGGCCGTGAACTCTTGATCGTGGTCGCCTCCGAGCCGGAGATCCTCAAGGCGTTGACCGAGTTCTACGGCCTCCGACAGTCGGTTAAGAAGGCTGAGCGGGATCTCACCAGCGGCATCGACCTGGGCAACCTCGAGCAGCTGGTGCAGATGAAGAATGAGTCAGAGATCGAGTCGAGCGATCAGCATATCGTTCACGCGGTCGAATACATGCTGCAACATGCTTATGACTCGCGGGCCAGCGATATTCATATCGAGCCGAAGCGGGAGAGCGCCTTGATCCGCTTTCGCATTGATGGTGTCCTGCACGACATTCAGCTGATCCCACGCGTAGTTCATCGAGCGGTGGTCAGCCGGGTCAAGACCATGTCCCGACTCGACATCGCCGAAAAACGCAAGCCCCAGGATGGAAGGATTAAGACGGTCCGTAAGGACTCCGAAATCGAGCTGCGTGTTTCGACCCTGCCAGTCGCCTTCGGTGAGAAGGTGGTCCTGCGGATCTTCGATCCCGAAGTGCTGATTCAGGACCTTGCCGGCCTGGGCTTTTATCCGGAGGAGCTGGCCCTCTTCGCCGGTTTCATCAGCCGACCCCACGGCATCATCTTGATCACCGGACCGACCGGTTCTGGCAAGACCACCACACTTTATTCTGCCCTCAAGTCGATCGCCTCGAGCGAGCAGAACGTCACCACCATCGAAGATCCGATCGAGATGGTCTATGACACCTTCAATCAAACCGCTATCAATCCCAAGATCGGCATCACGTACGCGGCGGCCCTGCGGCATATCCTGCGCCAGGATCCCGACATCATCATGGTTGGAGAGATTCGCGACTCCGAGACCGCTCGCTACGCGATTCAGGCAGCGCTCACCGGCCACCTGGTGTTCTCGACTCTGCACACCAACGACGCCACATCAGCCATTTCTCGCCTGGGAGACCTCGGTGTCGAGAGCTTTCTTATCGCCTCGACCTTGATCGGCACGATGGCCCAGCGCCTGGTGAGACGGATCTGCGAACATTGCATCACGGAACGATTTCTGAACCGCGAAGAAGCGGAGACCCTCAATCTCTCGGTTCCCCAAGGCAAACGCATCAAGGTCCACGAAGGAGCCGGTTGTTTCGAGTGCCGGCAGACCGGCTATCGCGGTCGAAGCGGCATCTTTGAGATCCTGCCGGTCGACGACAAGGTCAAAGAGATGATCATCGATGGCGTCGATGCACCCAAGATCAAACGCGAGGTGGTCGCTGCCGGCGTGACGACTTTACGCCAGGCCGCCTTGCGAAAACTCGCCGACGGCATTACGACCTTCGAAGAGGTCGTCCGCGTCACCGCACTCTGAGACGGGCCGAAAAGGCAGTCGGACGATGAGCGCTTATCTGCCGCATGCCGCACGACTGCGTACTCTGCTGGTGCTCTCGGATCAGAGCGCCATGGTTCTGGCGATCTGGTCCGCTTATGAGCTCCGCTTCTTGCCACGCATCCGAGCCGAGAAGTGGGGCCAGCTCTTAGAGAGCCCAGGACTGCTGATCTGGGCGCTGGTTGCGGGCTTTACCTTGACCGCTGCGGCGGAGCTTTATGAACCGGAGGTTCTGCATCGCCGACGCGAAGTCATCGTCCGAGTTCTGGTGATGGCCGGCGCCTGGTCGGTGACCATGGTGCTTGCCACCTATCTCAAGCCCAACTGGGCCTATGGTCGAGGCGTGCTGCTGCTGACCACCAGCGCTTGGGCGATCCTGCTGGTGGTGACTCGCTGGATTCTGACCCTATGGCTGCATCGACGGGCACGGTTTCCGGCGTTGGTGATCGGTGACCCGGTGGACGTCAAAGAATTCTGCCACAACCTCAGCTCGAGACCCTCCGCGCCCTGGACGCCGGTCGACGGTTCGAGTATCGATAGTGATGAAATCCCGCGCGAAACCCGGCGGCAGGGAGCGTCGATCGTCGTCATCGCCGGCGGCGACGAGCACACCCTGGAGACCGGGCATGATCTCGCTAGCATCCACTTCTCTGGCGTGCCGGTGGTGGCCGCTTCCGAGATCTGGGCATGGCTCGAAGAACGACTCCCTCTGGAAGCCTTGACCCCTGCCCTCTTCCTACACCAGCCTGGCTTCGGCGCCGTGCACTGGACCCTTTTCAACCGACTGACCCGGATCGCGGATATCGTGCTCGCCAGCCTGTTGCTAGTGCTATCGATGCCGGTCTTCCTGCTCGCGGCCCTGCTAGTTGCGATGACCGACGGCTTTCCGATCTTCTACCGTCAGCGCCGGGTCGGCCAATTCGGCCGCCACTTCACGCTATTCAAACTGCGAACCATGCGCCGCGATGCCGAATCGTCAGGCCCTGAATTCGCGGTCGAAAAGGATCCTCGGACGATTCCGATCGGCCGACTCCTAAGGCGCCTGCGCTTCGACGAGCTACCACAGCTGGTCAACGTACTCAAAGGCGAGATGTCCTTGGTCGGTCCGCGACCGGAACGGCCTGAATTTGTCGCCCGGCTGACCGACGAGATTCCCTACTACGCTTTCCGTACCGCGGTGCCGCCGGGCATTACCGGCTGGGCGCAGGTCAACGTCACCTATGCCCGAGACCTCACAGGACACCGACGCAAGCTAGAATACGACCTCTATTTCATCCGTGAGCGTTCCGTCCGCCTCTACCTCCTGACCTTGCTGAGAACTGTGAGCGCGGCCCTGGTCGGGGTCAGGCACTGACCACCTCTTCCAGCAGATTCTCAAAGCGCCTGGCGACACGCTCCAGTGCGTGGTTGTGCTGGAGCCAGGCCCAGGCACGTCTCACCTGCTCGTCCGCGGCGGTCGGTTGCTTGAGCAGTTCCTTCAGGGCCGCGGCGAAAGATTCCGGATCGCCGGCGATTCGGACCTCACAGCCCTGCAAACCATCGAGGCCAGCGGCGGCCTCAGGGGTCGCCACCACGGGTAGACCATCGGCCATCGCTTCGAGCACTTTGATCGGCGTCCCTGAACCTGCACGCATTGGCGCGACCCCGATCGCCGCTCGGCGGCGCACCGCCGAAAGATCCTCCGGATTCTCCAGGATCTTGACGCCCGGCAGGCGCTGCAAGCGCCAAAGGGACTTGGGGACCCTCGAGCCAGCCAACCACCACTCGGCTTCGGGGCACGCTCGGAGCACTTGCGGCCAGACGTGGCGGGCTAGCCACAGGGCCCCGTCCAGGGTTGGAAAGTAACCGAGATTGCCCGACAGCAGAACAACCGGCGCGGTGGTCCGGCGCGGCAGATCGACAGGGATCGGAATGCCGAAAGGAACTACCGAGACTTTGCCAGCCAGCAAGCCATTGTCGCCAGACAGCGCTTCGGCATCTCGGTGACTGACCACCGTGGCGGCTGCCACTCGCCGAGCTAGATCGCGCTCCCAAGCTTCCACCCGCCGGGCTTCCCAGCGCCAGAACATGCCCAGATGGGGCTGGAAAGCTGCGCGACGATGCATGTTGAGAGCCAACGAGTCCACCAGGTCCACGACCACCGGCAGCTGCCCCAATGCCGGCAATACCCAGCCAAGACGAGACAACGCAACGACCGCGACCTCGGGCCGAAACTCAACGACTTCCTGAGCCACCGCCTGGGCGAGCTGTGGCTGCACATGCATGGCGACCTGCAATGGGTAACGGAGGCTTTGCCTGATGATGCGAGCCACGCGCCAGGGGAGCACAACCTCCCGACCTCGTACCCCGTCAGGAAACGCCGCGACCGGAAATCGCGGCGGTCGCTGACACACAACCGCCACCTCATGTTGTTCACCAAGCTCCCGGACCCAACCGGCGACCCGCGCCTGATCGCCGCGGCGACTCGGCCAAGGCGGTCGAGTGGTCACGAATAAGATTCGCATCAATCGAGATAGCCGAGAGCTCGCAGGCGCTCCTCAAGCTCCGGCGGTAGCTGGGCCTCCTCCGCCGGCGCCACCGGCTCAAAACGATAACCACTCAAGGCGTGGAGCATGGGCCGGCTCAAGTCGGACCGCTGCCCGCTGAGATCCGATGCCTGGCCCGGATCCTGATCATTATTGAACAGCTGGATGTGCCAGATGCCGGGGAGATCGAGGCGAAAGGACAAGCAGCGAGGATCATCACTGGGTCCCAGCTTCGCCGGTACGTCACAGCTGTCCGGCCTGAACGTGACCCGCTTCTTGCCGTCGGCCGGGAGGTATAGCCGCACGGTTCGACGCGCGGTCTGCACCTCGACCCTCGTTTTCACTTCCCGAAGTCGCTTGAGCCCCGCAGTCTCCAAGATTTGAAAACCTAAGCAGCGCGGATCTGTCGACTTGCCGAGCGCTGCAGGTGAATCACAGCTGTCCGAACGCAAGCTCAACTCGTGCGATGCCTCGGGCGGCAGGGTGAACTCGACCGTCACCGGTTTGGTCTCAACACGCACCTCCCCGGGTCGGGCGTCGGTCGTCATGCCTTTGGAGAATTGTTCCTGTGCGGGGCCAATTTTTGGAACTTCGGATAACTTCTCTCGCCCGGCATAGATTTCAACCCATCGTGGGCGATGAAAGCTCTCCAGCACCAGTCGAACCTGATCCCCGGCATGCTCAAAAGCTGCTTGACGTGAAACCCAAGCCCTTCCAGATTCCGTCTTGATTTCTCGCCCGAAGCCCGTGAAAGGCTCGCCGTTGACCTCCACTTCCAGGTAACGCGGCCGATGAAAGCTCTCGATCTTGAACTCCAGATCTTGGGCAAAGGTGTCGAAAGTGAGCTCACGGGCCATCCAGCGATCTTGTTCTTGAAGGTTTCTCGGCGACCAAAGCAACTGATGGACACCGTCCTCGGTCTGCCAAAGGATCGTTCGCTCGGCGCTCTCCACACCTTCGGCATAGGCTTGGCGGGGCGGCTTCGACTCAGCCGTTGAGTTCTGCCCTTCCTCGCCCAAGCCCTCGGCCGGAATCTGGGGCTTCGGTTCTGAATCCATCAGCAGTGGCACCAGACTTTCCCCGGACATCGGGGAGGGAGGCGCGACGCCCGCCAAGTCGAGAATTGTCGGTGCGATATCGATGCTCTGAACCAGCTCCGGAATCCGGCGTCCCGCGGCCACCCCGGGATGCACCACGATCAGCGGCACATGCAGCGTCTCACGGTAAATCTGGTCATGGAGCATACGTCCGTGCTCGGCAAACTCTTCCCCGTGATCCGAAGTGATCACGACCGTCAGCTCATCCGTCATTCCAAGCTCATCAAGCTTCTGAAAGAACTCCCTCAGGAGATCGTCGAGATAGCGAATCTGAGCGTCGTAAACCGCCCGAAAATAGTCCAGGGCCTCTTCTCCGGGCACCGTGCCCTGCCGATTCATCTCTTCCAGATTAGGGCCGGTTGGCTCGATCGCACCGGCCGGTGGATCTCCCGGCCAGAAGGGTTTCCGATAGGTCTTCATCGGAAAGTGATATGCCTCGATCGAACGCACGTCAGGGTAAGGGTCGTGGATCACGTAGGTATGTAGAAATAGAAAGAAACGTTCTTCCGGCCCAACTCGCTCCAGAAATTCCATCCCCCGATTCAAGGTTCGCTCGATGTCGCATTCGACCTCGTAGGCCTCGTCGCTGAACTCCTCAAAACCGCGATCGAAACCGTAGGTGCCGTGAACGTAACCGCCTTCGGTGTGGCCGCTCGTCCTGAAACCGTCGGCGAACAGCAGTTCGGGAAGCGTCTTGATTTGCTTGGACAGCACCCCATTCGGCGGATAGACCCCATGCTGCGCCGGATACAGTCCGGTGAAGATCGACATATGAGACGGCAGCGTTCCCGGCAGCTGCGCATACGCGTTTTCGAATACCGCCCCACGAGCGGCCAAGGAGTCGAGGAAAGGGCTGGTGTCGCGGGAGTATCCGTAGCTGCCGAGATGATCTGCCCGGAGGGTGTCGAGGGAAATCAGGAGGTAGCCCCGGGTACCGGACAAGGTCGGTCGGCTGGGTGTCGGAGGCGCTGCGGGCTCGGGCGTGCTGCAGGCCATGAGTCCAAGAGTCAGAAGCAGGACGGCCGAGCTCCCCGTCACGATCTGCCGACGGCCTGCGGTCCCGAAATGCCTTCGCACGAGGGGCCACAAGGTCAGGTTTGAGCCGGCCATGTCAGCTGGCGTGATCATCGGCATCAGACTGCGGGTCGCTCAGTCGACGCCGGGTTCGTCGCTGCTTCGACTCGGCGCACCAGGAGGGGCTCGATCCAGCCCCCCCGTTCCGGCACTTTGTCCATGCGCTTCGCTTTGAAATAAAGCGTGATCTCCCGGCCGGCGTAAGGGCGGAGATCGACCTCGAACTGCCGCAGCTGTCGATGGCCTTTGTTGCTTCGGGGATCATGCATCGAGGTGAAGATTTGGCGTGGCTGACCGCCGTCCTCCATCAGAATCGAGTAGCGGACGGCTCCCGTCGACTTGCCTCGGTTTGGCGAACGTTTCTCACGCACCGGAGCGCCCAAGCCAAATCTCAAAAAGGTCTCCTCCGGGATTCGCACTCGATAGCGGATGGCGGTCGACGTCGACTTGAAGCCCGGACGATGCTCGATCCAGCTCCGCCATTGTCCCAGCCAGTCCCGCATGGCTTCGGCTCCTTCGAAATCAGCGCTGGCGCCTGACAGCATGGGTTCGAGAATCCGACGCAGCTTCTTGCTTCGATACTTGTCGACAAATCCGCCTTGGAAGTGACGGACCGCCCGCGTTCGATCCGATTGCCCCGTTTCGATCCAAACCCCGTCCTCTTGCCGAACGACCCGTCGGCGTGAGAACTGCTCGACGAAGTCATAACGAATGTCTTCAACCGGCTGCTGACGACGCTGGAAAAGCAACAGACGGGCGCCACCAAGATCGAAAACCTGAGCTAGATCATACCAGCGCCGCAATCGGGGATCCCGGAACAATTCGGCATCCGCCGGGATGCCTCCTTTCAAATTCGGACGCTTCTTGAAGGCGAAAAAGTCCGGTTCATGGCTGAAGACAAAATCAGCGTCTTTTTTGATGCCGGGCGCGCCGGGAAGCCGCGCGATGTGCGAGGTCACCAGGCCAAAGGTATCCAGCACTCGCAAACCACTGTAATAAGGAGCGATCCCAACTTGGCTGCTGACCAACGTCGCGTCGTTCGTTGGGTGCTCGAGCAGCCAACGGGCAAGGTCATGTTGACCGAGCGGAGTTTGCTGCCACTCGGACGTGTGAGGCTCCCGATCTTGAGCAAAGATCTCGATCAACCCATTGTCGAGCTTCCGCTGAAGATTCGCCCGCAGCGTTCGATTCTCTTGGATCAGAAGGTCAAAGCTGGACTTGGCTGTCAGGCCGACCTGGACGATGAAAAGTAGGACCGCTCCCATACCGACCCAGGTCCGCCAAGAGCGCCACTCGGCCTCCCAAAGTCGATGCATCCAGAACCCAGCGGCAAGACTTCCGGCAATCAACAGGAGCGGTATGCCTGGGTAAAGGTAGCGAATCAGGTGACGATAAGGATCTCCACTCCCGGTCAACAAGCACAAGCCCGTAACTCCGAGCACGATCCAGCCAGCGGCGGACCACAGCCTAGGCCACTGCTGGCGACCGAGGAGCAGCCCCATCATCGCTAGCAAGATCAGAGGCCAGTAGGCTTCGCCCCCTCGCTGCATATAAGTCAGCGCTTGTTTCAAAGAAGAGTCCGCGGAAAAGCCGGTTTTCGCGCGCACGCTATTCGGCAACAAGCTGCCGTAATAAACCAAGCGCCAGGCGAAAAAGGCGGCATAGGGCACGGCGAGCGCCCCGAGCCAGAGGCGGGCTCGCCACCAGATCTCCGACCGATGTCCCCAAAGGTCCCAGACCACAGCGCCAAACGCCAAGACGATGCCTTCAGGGCGACTCAAGGCCACTAGCAGAAAGCTCAAAGCCGCCGGCACAGGTCGGTCCCGGCCGAGAAAGAAAACGCCGGCCGTGAGCAACGCGGCGGTCAGGGGAGCTTCGAGTCCGGAAAGAACATTCAGAGCGGTGTGCGGACTCAAGATGAAGATCAGCCCGGCCAGCCAGCCGATGACCGCCGAGGCCATCCAAGATCCGTTCGGCCCGCCCCTTGAGTTCGACTTTGCCGGCCCGTCCGTGGACCGTGACCTGCCTCCTCTCGAGGCCGAGAAGAGACCGTAGCAGAGGACTGCCAGGATCAATGCGACGCTGGCCATGTTGATCCATCTCGCGGCCAGAGGCGGGGTCACACCGAGCTTCGACCCGGCGGCCAAGAGGAGGATGAAGAGGAAGTTGGAATAGCCCTCGACCCGTTCGCCGACATTGAAGACTAATCCCTCCCCTTGAGCCAGGTTCTCGGCGTAGCGGAAAGAGATATAAGCGTCGTCCACCGGAAAGAACTCGATGGTGCGCAACGCCAGGTGAATGCAAAAGATCCCTAGCAAGATCGCGAAACCGGCGGTCCGCAAAATCAAAGGCGTCGTTCTCATTGCAGGTATCCCAACGACTTGAGACTTTCCAACGTCTCCTGATCGAGCTCGATTTCGACCTGTCCCCCCTCCAGCCTCACCGCGGTTTCTTGAAACGCCTTTAGAGCGGCCTGTAGCTCCGCCGTTTCTTGGGGCCGTTGCGCGGCCTGATCTCGGCGTCGCTGGCGAACGCCAGACAAATCATAGAGACGTGGTCGGGTTTCGGATCTTGTCACTAACTTCCAAGGCATCCGTAGAGCTGCCCACACGTGCTCCTCGCTGCTCGGATCCCGATTCGGACGTCTAAGCCGATGGACGAATAGCGTCCGAGGAGCGAACGATTCCACGTCCCGCGTTCCCGGCTCTAACCACCGCGCCATCGACGAACCGTCCATCCCGTCCACACTCGGCAAGCCCAACAGATCCACCATCGTCGGCAAAACGTCGACCAAACTGACCGGCAAATTCAACCTTTGCGCCGGGATCTCGAGATCCGGTCCGGAAACCACCCAGAGGACCTGAATCAGGTTCTCTCGAACCGAGAAGCCATGGCCGAATCGACCGCGTTCCCCCAGCTCTTCCCCATGATCCGACACTACCATCACCAAGGTGTCCCGCTGCCAGGCCAGCTCCTGGTAGAGGCTGGCCAAAACGCCGTCCAGATAGCTGATCTCACTATCGTAAGCCGAGACCGAGCTGGCCCGCTCATTCTCACCGCCCTGGTACCACGGCGCTCGGGGATGATAAGGCTGATGGGTATCGTTGAAGTGCAGGTAGAGAAAGTAAGGACGAGCCTGTTGCAAGTTCTCGCGCCACTCCGAACGTAGGACCTCGGCCAACTCCCCTGCCGGGCTGTCGTCAAGCTTACGAAAGTGGTCAAAGCCGCGATCAAACCCGATCTCAGAGCCGATATTGATATTCGCGGCCAGTCCGAACGTCGAATACCCCGACCGCTGCAGAATCTCGGGCAGCGTCGCGACGCTCTGAGGCAAACGATTCAAGCTAATTTTTTCACCGACCAGCTCCTCCAGAGAGTCTTTTCGGCCGCCGTGGGCGATGAAACCTTCGAGAACGCCATGGCGACTGGGATAGAGGCCGGTGAAGAGCGAACCGGTGGCCGGAGCTGTCCACGAGGAGGTGGAGTACGCTCGGTCGAAAACCGACGAGCGCTCCATGAGTCGCTCCAGAAAAGGCGCGGTCGATCGTGAGTAACCGTTAATGCCGAGGTGATCCGGCCGAAAGGTATCAAGGGTGATCAGGACGACGTTCGGAAGTTCTGGGACGGCAGTCGGCCCGCACCCAAGAGTGCCGAGCGACAGAACCAAGATCGCCAAATGGCGACGCAATTTAAACCGCCTTCCGAGCAGCTTGCCCGGCCTTGCCTGGTCCACGCTTGCCCTTCTTCGGCGCCCTCTTCTTGGGGGTCTTCGCCGCTGGGCCACTCTCCTTCGCGGCTGGTCGCTTCGATTTTGGCACTCGGTCGAGGATCACCACAACTTCCGACGGTTGAAGCGGCTGACTCTTGAGCGGGCGTCGATTCTTCAAGACCCGGACCTCGCGCTCCGGGTGGCGCAGCGCCGCCCACGCTTGCAGAGAGTAGTGGGCTTGCAGGACTACTCCTTGAAACATCGAGGCATCACCCTTGCCTTTGATCTTCTTGCGCTCTTCTAACAGCCGCACCATCGAACCGGTGTCGGTCTGCTGCAAAAGCCGATCAAAACGCGCCAGCAGCTGGTTGTCGACATCCGTCGCCCGCTGCCAGAGGGGATACGAGCGCAGCGCCGGCGCCCACTGAAACTGGGACCAGGAGATCAAGATCACGACGCTGACTAGCCCCAGAGCGCCTGCACTACGCGCGATCCATATCCCTGACGAACGCGCGGCTTGTGCCCTCTGAAGCAGCCCTGTGCCATAGCCTTCGCAGATCGCAGACAGAGCGATCGCGAAGGGCACGATCGCGAGCACGACGTACCACGGAGAGAGCCGGCCCGAGAGGGCATAGATCCCGGCCAGCAGGACCAACCAGGCGACGGAAAAGGCGAGATCCGCGACCCACCGCCGACGCCCCGCCCGGAAAGCCACGATCAAAATCGGCAAGCTGAGCAATAGCCAGACGACAGCCAGCCACCAAGAGTCTGAAGCGTTCGGAGAGGTCACTGTTCGCAGAAGAGTGCTCAGATTTTGCGGAAAGGCGTCCAGTACCTTGCCCAGGGTGAGCTTGCCTCGGCCGCCCAGGCCCCCCAAAACTGCCACGCGAATCACGAGATAAGCCAAGATTGGCAGCGTTGACCGTACGGCCCGGCGACCGGCAGTCAACCAGAGTTCTCGCGACGTTCGCTGCTCCTCCGACGGGTAAATAAGCGCCTTCAAGAACACCAGTGCCGGCAGGATGACGGCGGTCTCCTTGCTCGCCACGGCACAGAAGATGGCAGCAGCACCGAGGGCGCGATATCTCCAACCGCGACGCGCCTCGACGGCCAGAGCGAGGAGAATGAACGCCGAGCACAGGAACTCCGGGCGCCGGGGCGGAAACGGCAAAACCTCGAACTGCAACGGATGCAGGAGGTAAAAGGCGACTCCGGCCAAGGCATACCCCCCGGGTCGTGGAACCGGACGGGAGACCAAAAAACCGTAGAGCGCTAATGCCGAGGCAGCAAACCAGAAGACATTGGATAGCTGATAGCCCGCCGCCGACAGACCCCACAGCGCATGATCCAGGGCAAAGCTGAGATTGAGCAACGGACGGTAAAACGCGGCTGGGTAATAGCCGTCCATCAACCGCTCACTGAGATTCCCCCATAGATCGGCCAGCGACAGGACACGGCTGGTCAAGATGATGGGGTAACTGTCCATGCCCAAGAACCCGTAACTTCGGGTTTGAGCAAAGATGAGCCCGGAGATTCCCAGGACCAGGGCAACAGCGCAGACGTGCGCAGCACGATGAGCCTGCATGACTTCGTTGGCTGAATACAGACCTGCCCTACACGCCAAAGGGCCGGTGCCCTAGGGGAGCACCGGCCCGAAGGTAGCGACGACTCGCGCGGACTTACGGGGCGAGCGTACGGAAGGAGGAGAAGTCGTCCAGGTAGAACGAACCGCTGGAGTTCGCGGCCGCACCCTGAGACACACCGAGACGCGCGGTGTCGATGTCGAAAGAACCGTTGGTCAGGTCGGTCCGCTCGTTCTCGAGGTTGACACCCTTGAAGAGGCGGAAGATGCCGTCCGGGACGCCGACGCCCGAGGCCTGCACCCACTCGCCGGTGATCAGGGTGTTGTTCGGGGCGAAGGTGAACTGGCCGCAGAAACCGGTGCCGCCACCGTCCTTCTTCCAGCGGCAGCGCAGCTTGAAGTTGCCACCCTGACGCCGCATGATGATGCGAATGATGTTGCCCTCGCCGCCGGCCATACGACCCATGAAGATGGCGTGAGCGGAGTTCTCATCCATGGTCAGGGTGTTCGGGTTGGCGCGGAACTGAAAGCGATAGACGGTCTCGTCGGTCGCGTCGGTGGAAGCGACGAACGCCGGATTGGACGAGCCATCAACCAACACCTCGAGGCCAAAGTTACCTTCGATGGCGGCGTCGGTGTTGACATCCAAGCTATTGGCAGCGATAACGTTCATGCCGAAGATCATCGCCGTACCTACCACTAAAACCAACAGGGAACGCTTCAACATTCTGTCCTCCTTGTGCGGGTGACGGTGATCGCCACCGCGGTTAATCCGATATCTGTTACTTACACCCGGTGGATTGGCTGAATTACGAAATTTGCTCGGGGCTTCTTGCCTCTGGATACTTAGTCGGCGCCCCTCTTCAAGAAGAAGTGTCCGTAGTCTAGCAACCTCCACCGGCTTGTCAATGGTAAAGGTTGAAGATATGGGGCCTACAGGGCCTCTAGGGACACACCGCTCAGAGGGTGGGTTGTACGTCCTGTCTGCTGTGATGAATGTCGCACGCTAAGGGCTCGAATTGAAGGCTCTGGCAGCTCGAGATTGAAGTCTTTGGGACTCGGCGAGTCTAGCACAATATATTCACATTCATCTATATGCAGGCAAGTGCTCTCTTCAATCGAGATAGCCGAGCGCTTGTAGCTCTGCCCGCAGTTGAGGATCGATCGCCGCGGGATCCACGGCTGCCCCTCGGCTGCCGCCGCGCCGGAAGAGGTGGACAGCGGTCGAAGCTGCCTTGCCAGACCGGACGAGCCGCCATTTCGTGCCCGTATAGCGCAGTTGCCAGGGCTGATCGAGGGACGAGGTGTCAGCCGTCACTCGGTGAGCGGTCTCGCCACCTGAACGGACCTCTACCTCGAGATCTTCTGTACCCGCGCCTTCGACGACATAAGCACCGAAGCCTCCCGCCGGAATGTCGAAACGAACGATTCCAGGCTCAGTGTCCGCCCAGATCAAAGGCGGCGCTTCCGGCGCTAGCACCTTGAGTCGGTAGCCGCGGATCGCGACGCCGCGCAGGTGCCCTCGCAGGGGTTCGCTCTCGTCGTTGTGGATATGAACGACGATCCCTTGCACCTGTTCGACCAGTCGGCGGACGACTTGCTGCCGGATCTCCTTCAAACCCTCGCCAGAGCTGGCCAGGTCTTGCTCCTCTGTCGGATCGGCTCGCAGATCATAGAGTTCTTCGCGACCTTGAAGCGGCGGCCACGGGGTGTGGTTCAAAATGTATTTGCGGCGGTTCGACAAACGCACGGAGATGCCACGGTTGCTCGAGCCGGCATAGCTCCAGGCTTCGCGTTGCGTCTCATCGGCGCGGCCCTCGAGTAGATTGCGCAAAGAAGCACCATCGATCTCCGGCGAAGCCGGCAGTCCGAGCACGTCCAGGACCGTCGGCACGACGTCGATTGAACGCACCTGGTCGGTGACCCGACGGCCGCCCTCGGTCGCCTCCGGCCAAGCGACGATCAGCGGCACCAAAAGATTGAAGTCATAGAGGTAGCCGTGGGAGGCCAGGCCTTTGTCTCCGAAGGCATCGCCGTGATCCGACGTCAGGATGAAAAGCGTATTGCGGTCCAGTCCCAGCGCCTGAAAGCGATCCAGCAAGCGTCCGAGGTGATGGTCGGTGAAGGCGATCGCTGAGTCGTAGCGATCGATGACTTCCTGGATCTCGTGATCCGCCAGCGGCGACAGGGGCGGACGTGCCCCCCGGCGATACCAAAAGAACTTCTTGTGGACCAAGAACCCATCCTCCGGGGAGGTCGAGCTCTTCTCGGTGATGATCGTCTCTTCTTGTGGATCGTCCGAGCCCGCCAACTCGGCGAAGTAGGGCTGCCGTCGACGATGCGGGCTATGCACTTCGAAAGTGTGAAAGAAGAGGAAGAACGGATCCTGCGACCATTGGTCCAACCACTCCACCGCCTTGTCGACCCCCAGCTCCAGCTCCTCTTTCTTCTCCACCCCGGGCGGCCAAAAGCGGTAAGTGTCGATCCCTTGGGCAAATCCGTAGTCCGGCCGCATCCAGCCGCCACCGGTGATCGCCAGCGTCCGATACCCGGCGGCACGAAGCATCTCCGGCAGAGTTTCGGTCGCGGACGGCACCGGCAGACCGTAATTCACCCCGCCCTGGCGGTCGGAATCGATACCGCTGAGCAACGAAGCATGGGAGGGCAGAGTCCAGGGGGCTGAGACCACCGCGTTTTCAAACACCGCCGCCGAGCGCGCCGCCCAGGCGTCGAGCCGTGGCGAGGTCGGACGATCGTAGCCGTAGAGTGACAGATGGTCCGCCCTCAGGGTATCGATCGAGATCACCACGACATTTGGCCGATCGGTCGCCGGAGCAGGCTCCAGCACCTCCGGATTGGCGAATGCCGGCATGCCGGAGGATGGATCCCACTCCCCGTCCGGCACAGCTTCGAGCCTCAAGCCCACGGTCTGGCCGCCCAATTCGTCGAGTCGGACCGACGCTTCGCGCCAGATCCGCATGTCGTCGGTGGCGGGATCGAGCCGCTGCTCGAAGAGGACAACCTCCGACCCGACCGTCGACACCCGGAAGCGGATCGGAACATAAACACGACCACGGACGCCGTAGGCAAAGCGCAACCTGGCCCGCTTGGGCACCTCGATCTGACGTTCGATCGGCGTCCCCGGAGGCGCCAACAGGGCGCTGCGCAGCTCGTCGTCGAGGTGGACTCGCCAAGCCTTGGTAGCTGCCGATTGCGGCCCCCCCGGAGGCGCGACAAAACGGATGCCGCGCACCGCTTCGATCCGCACCCTTTCGTCCTTGGCAACAGTCGGGTCGAGCCGCACCAACCGGATCTTGCCGGTCCACAGCGGATGGTCGGCGACCGCCAGGCGATGGGTGACCGCTTGATCCCCGGCTTCCGGCGAGCCGGCGATCTTGATGCCGCGTTCGTCAGTAAATTGCTCCCCTTCTCGCCGCCAGAACCAGCGCATCGGCCCGACCTTGAGCCCCGCGATGTTGACCTCGACCGCGTCGAGGTCCCGCGCTTCGAAGTCGACGGTGCGAATCAGTGCCGGAGTCGGCCGAGTGCCGCGCGCCTTCAGCCCTCGGCCGCCGAGTTTGGTGGCCCCGGGCGGTCGCCGTTTCCAGGCTTTCAAATCGCCAGCTGAGTCGAACCGCCAGTTGAAAACTTGCGAGTGCTCATAGAGCTTGGAACGGTCGAAGGTCTCGACCGGGACCTCGGTGATGAAGCGCTGGGTGACCTGCCAGCGTTCGATCTCGCCGGTCGTCACGTCGTCACCACAGGCCAGAATCAATATGGCCCAAAGACCGATGGCTGCCACGGCCCAGGTTTGTTTCATCGTGCAGTTCTCTCGGTCCGCCCGACACCGGCGACCGCCCAGGCGATCGCCAGGGGGGTCATCTGCAACAGTAGACGCTTCAAGGAGGTGTCGAGGTGCCATTGCAAGTTACCGACCGGCGTCAGGATGTAAGCCATGACGCTGAGGGTGAAGACGAGGATCAGAGACGCGTCGAATAGCCGGAGTGGTAGCCCGCCGGCGAGCCGTTGTCGCCAGAACACCACCCCGCAAAGCGCCAGCGCGGGCCACAACCAACCCCAGGTGACGGCTCCGGACCATGGCGCCAGCTCACTCAAGAACGCCTGAGCGACGGTCCACCAACGCTCCGCGACCCACGCCTTACCGGGATCGTCCAACAAGAAGCGGGCCGTTTCGTTGACTGGCGACCAGTAGTTCTTGAACAACACCAGAGCGCTCACCACCGGCAAAGCCCCGGCGGCGATCCAGGGCAGACGCCGGAGATCGGCCCGCCCCCGCCACCAGGCGAACGCGTAGAGCAATAGGAACGCCGACGTCACCAGCCCAGCATGAACCGCGCCCTCATTCTTGGTCCAGCTCAAGAGCCCGAGAAAGAACCCGGTCAGCACCGGCGGCAGTCGTCGAGCCGAGTCGGGATCAAGTTGGCTCGAAAGGGCGACCACCGTCATCAGCAGGCAGTAGGACAGCGGGATGTCCGCATATTGAATGAACGCCCAGCGCCAGACCACCGGCGTCGCCCAATACACCGCCACCGCGGCGACGGCGACGGCGAGTGTCGCGACGTGCCTCACCGCCATCAAGAGAGCTCCCCCCGCCGCCAGGGTGAAGAGCAGGCCGGTCATCGCTGGGATCGCCAAATCCTCGCGACCGAGCAGCGAGTACTGACCAGCCAAGGCCGCGGGCAGAAACAGCGGGTAATCCGGGTGACCATCTTCGAGACCGGCATAAATCTCGCCCAGGTTGCCGTCGGCACGGAAGAGGAAGAGCGCTCGCACGTTCCAGATCGCTTTCGCGTCCCAACCGCCGAAGGGTTGATGCTGGGTCACCTCGGGATAGATCGAAAGCAGCCATCCCAGGCCGACCAACCCGGCCAACGCGACCGCCGCTAAGGCCGCACGCTGGCGGCTCCACCCGCGATCGATCGGCTCCTCCACCGCCTTGGCGGATTCCGACGACGTCGATTCGGAATCCCGAGGTCTCAGCCAACTCGGAATCACGAGAGCCAACGCCAGGAGCGCACTCAGGCCGATCAGGGTCAGGCGGCCCGGCGGCGCCTGGCCGGCGAAGACCCAGAAAAAAAAGGCGGTCGACACCAACCCCAAGCCGACGCCCGGGGCCGCGACCGCAGCCCAAGCAGCGCTCGACCCGGGAGCCCAACCTTGACGACGCATCCAGAGGAAAGCGATCCCACCACCAGCCACAGAAACCAGGAGCGGGACGAGCGATGCCATCACTTCTTAGGACTCCTCGTACCCTTTTTCATCGTCACCACGGCCAGTCCACGCCCCAGCTTCTCCACTCGAAAGACAATGCCGGTCTTCTGGGCCTGTACGGCGGCGGCCGCCAGCGTCTTGTCGAGCGCATCCTGCTTGGCAAAGTCATAGATGAAGGTCAGGCGACGATGCCGAACCTCCGGCAGCTTCGGCCATAGGCGGATCACCGTCGGCGCCAAGACGTACTGCGCCCGAAACAAACGTGCTCGGCCTTTGCCGCGCTCTTTCGGGTCCAGGGCCAGACCGACCTTCTCTTCGCCCTCCAGGTAGGGCTTGAGCTGGTCATAGCGTGCGTACCATTTGCGCGCCTCTCGAGAAACCACCTGTCGCTCTCCCTCGGCCACGGAATAGTAGAGGCCGGCCGCCCAAACCGGCAGGGCGAGGACGAGCAGAAGGGTCACAGCGCGGCGATCTGCCATGGCGCACAAGCTATCGGATGCCCGGCGGCGACTCAAGGTTGCAACCGTGACATCGACCGAGATCCTCGGATGAATCTGCGGACAAATGAATCTAAACTGGCACCATGGCTCGCAGGACCCTCTTGCTCTTCTGCCTCGCTTTGATTCCCTACGCCTGGCTGACCCACCATTTCGACTGGGTGTGCGACGACGCCTTTATCTCTTTTCGCTACTCAAAACACCTGGCGGAAGGCCACGGGTTGCGCTTTAACGTCGGCGAACAACCACCGGTCGAAGGCTATAGCAACTTTCTATGGGTTTTGGTCCTGGCGCCGCTCGAGGCGCTGGGATGGCCGGCGGCAGGCCCAGCCCGAATCTTGTCTGTGGCCTGCGGTCTCCTCCTCCTGTTTCGGCTCGCCGCCCAGCTCAGCCGCTCGGAGAAGACGCCACTGGCGGCCGGAGCTGCATTGCTGGCGTATGCCAGCTTGCCGGCGATAGCCCTCTGGTCAACTTCTGGCCTGGCCACGATGGCCTTCGCGCTACTGGTCTTCCTGGCCTACGAAAACCTGGGACGCCCCGACCGATCCTGGCCAGCGGCTCTGATCTGTGTCGGCCTGGTATTGATTCGCGCCGAGGGCTTCGTTTGGGCGGCGGGGCTGATCGCCATCGCCGGTCTCGAAGCACGGCTCCGTCAGCGCCATCTCGAGGCACTGCGGCCATTGGCCGTGGCCAGCGCCGCCACCGTCGTCACCAGTCTGGCGATGCTCGCGTTTCGGCTCAGCTACTTCGGGTACCCACTGCCAAATACCGTCTACGCCAAAGTCGGCCTCTCCGTCGCCGCGATCGAGCGTGGTGCCCGCTACGCCGGTTCGTTCCTCCTGACGTTCCCCCATCTCGGACTTCTGCTGCTGACCGGTGTCGTGCTCGCATTCGTCGACCACTCTTGGCGAACAAGACTTCGCGCTCCCCTGCTGATCGCTGGCACCTTCTTCGCTTATGCGGTCGCCACCGGCGGCGACTTCATGCCTATGGGCCGGTTCTTGGTACCGGCGTTGCCGTTCTTGGCCCTGGTCCTGGCGACTTTGCTGGCCAAGGCCCCCAAGCCGATCGCCGCGAGCTTGGCAGCCCTTTGCATCGCCGGCTCTTTGGCACCGGCTTTTGACCACCATCTGGTGCCGGTCGAGGCCCGTCGCCAGCTCGACTTCCGCTGGAACGTCAAAGAATTCGGTAGCGAAGTCCAGCAGTGGCAGCTGATGCGCGACCGAGTCGCTTTGGGTGAAGAACTCGGTCGCGCCTTGGCTCTCCACACTCAAGCCGGTGAGTCCATGCCTTATGGGCGCATCGGTGCGGTGGCGTATTTTTCGAGGCTCTTCATTCTCGATCAGAACGGCCTGGTCCATCTCGAGGTCGCCCGCGGCGACGTCCGACAGATGCGCTCGGCGGGTCACGATAAAACCGTACCGGTGCAGTACTTTCTCAAGGAGAATCCGACCTACTATCGGGCCAAAATCGCCGGTCGTCCACTCGAGGATCCGAACCTGCCGAAGGTCGCCGCAGGTTTGATGTCCGACTTACCGAAAGGCGAACGTGCCCGCTACGCCCCGAAGCTCATCCCACTCGAACCGAGGCCTGACGGCCGCCCCAGGGTCTTGATGTTGATCCAGAAAACGGACGTCCACGGCACTCATCGCTAGTTCGCGACCTACAACTCAACGAAGAATGAGTCAGAATCGCCTACCGCCGCCGCTTTAACCATTTGACGGGGAAATCCGGCGGCAGCCGCACCACCTCGGCCAGAGTCGCGATGTACTCATCATTGTCGCCCGCTCGGTGGGGAGTGAAGTACTCCCAGACGATACGCTGGTCAGCGGTCACTTCGAAGGCTCGCCCACCATCCGATTCGGTGATCAGCGTATTGCCGTTGGGCAGGCGCTGAGCGGTACCACAGGTTCGCGAGAAGAAGGGGTTTTCCTTCGTACCCCGATACTCCCAGATCGTTTTCATGTCGGCCGGCGAGAATTCGGCGACGATCGAGCGGCCGTTCTCCCGGTGATTGTCGAACACCAGCAGATTGCCGTTGTCCAAGATCAGCGGATCATGCTGGCCGTGGGGCGGGCTCTTGTGCGCCCAGATCAACTTCTCACTGTCCACGTCGAGAACCGCGAGCACCCCGAGGGCATTCATCGAGGTCAGCACGTTGCCCTTGCGAAAGGCGGGCAAGCGGTCGACGAGACTGCCGTCGAGCACATGGACGGTATTGGTGTGGGCGACGTCGCCGGTCTTCTTGACTCCTTGAAAGACGTAGTCTTTATAGGGCGATTTGCGAAACGCCTCGAAGATCGAAATGCTGCGTTTCTCATTGCCCTCGGAATCGAGAATCGTCAGGAAATCCTCGAGCGTCGGCTTGGTCTCATGGACCCAGGGGATCAGCCGCGGCTCCCGGGTGAGCACGTAAATGTCGCCGTTGGGCATCACCTCAAGATCGTGGTGGGCGCCGTTCCGCCGCGCCCAGATCAGATTGGAATCCTTGTCGATCTTGATCAGCGCCAGCCCTTCGAAGATCGCCAGCAGGTCGCCGTTCGGATAGAGGTAGACGCGACGCCACCACTTGGCCCCCAGTCGCCCACGATCCTTCACCGCGCCCGGCCAGATCTCATCAAAGGCCTTGCGCCAGCGGTGCAGCACTCGGCCTCTCATGTCCATCAGCACCGCTTCTGGCCCGTGACCCGACGAGTAGAAATTGAACCCGTTGAAGGTCTCCTCCCCGATATGCATCGTGACGCCACTGCGATCGGTTTCGACCGAGCCCGAAACATATCCGATCGACTTCAAGCGCTCGATCATCGCGAGCTGCTCGGGGCTCAGCTCGGCGTTGGCGGTGGCCTTTGGGATCTTGCGCCAGCGGCCAATGGCGTCGGGCCCAAGGGATGGGTTCGGGTCGTCGGCGGCAGAGGGCGGAGCGAGGGTGACGAGGACAACGATGAGAATCAGCGTTGCCGGGGAGAACTTGCGAATCATCATGGGTCGAAAACTAGCATACGTGCCAGCCCTTGAGTAACCCAGCGGAGCAACGGTCATCGACCGACCGAATGCAGAAGACGATGAGGACACAGTCCTGCTGACCCTAACAGCTCTCGAGCAGATCAGTGCCAATCGACAATGCGACGAGATGTTGCGTGACAAAGGGATTTCAGCCGACGAGGTTCTTCGGATCGAACCGGGCAAAGAAGGCTCGATCCTACTCGAGGCCGGCGACGACGAGCGGGAGCTGTTGCGCCATGGCTTGACGGCCGCCGACGTGATTCGGCCCAAGACGGCCCCATTCCCGGGCCAGTCTGTCTCCCCCAACCTGCCACGAGCCGAAGCCCGCATCGACGGCTAGCCGACTCGGCGGCCAACAGGTCCCGGGCGAACTTTCTCGATTCACCATCGAATAGCCTTTGACCTACCGGCTCGCTTCACGCCGCTCCCCCGCTCTTACGGGTCGAAGGCAGTGAAATGGAATCTCAGAAACTCCTCGGACGTCGGACGGG
>JAAAKL020001706.1:0-29434 GCA_010016065.2 Carybdea cf. marsupialis auct. non (Linnaeus, 1758) | reverse complement strand
CAAACGTGAATTCCTTTCTTTTATGTTAGTTGTTCCTTTCCCTCTCTCTCCTAGTATCTATATTATTTACCTCTATTTTAGTCCATACAATTAGTGGCTTTTGTTAGCCTTGTATGGTACTACGCCCATTAAAAAAAAATAAAAAATATCATGGCTGTACCCAACAATTATTCCGTTTGTTTAGACCCTAAATACAGATTCATTTGTACCTTTCGTCTTTTTTATTCAACATTTGAACAACAATTAATGGTTGAAAGAGCAATTGTAGAAGTTGACGTACTGCTCACCTTGTTGGCTGGGCTACATCAACTAGAGTGATTTTAAAATAATAGGATTTAAGGCATTTGTTCTTTGCTTCCAATTTTTTCTTAAATATTGTAATCGCACTAATCATTTAAAGTACATTTTAAATTTCCATACCTTATGGCACGACAGTTATTCCGTAGTTGCATTCTCTGATCGTACCTCCTGATAAGCAGAGAGGCATCTGAATAGCCGAATAGCGAGATTGTAGGAGGACACCATCTTCCTAGCAAGCCTCTTTTTCTGCATGCAGGGGCTTGGAGGGTGGACAAGAAACATCTACTTTGGTTTTAGAAGTAAGAAACACCACTCCAGCGGCTTTGCATAGTTACTAGGCTTCTGCTAAATTTATTTTTCAGGAGGAATTCAGCGATCATCAGAAATATGCAGAAAGCGACAAACAAGAAGAAATGTTGCGCCACATTATGAGAATTGGACATGAAGTAGATCACATCAGAGATCGAATTGTGGAATTCGAATCAGAGCTTAGTGATCGCTTTGCTTTGCAAGACCTAAAACAAAGTCCAATTGTAGACATTGAAAAGCGCATGCGCTTGATGCAAAGGAAGTCGGATTCCTTCACCGAGTCTGTTGGTGACGCACATGATAAAATTATCGAGCAGCAGAAAGTAATTCTGGATGCACTTAAAAAGGGCGGGTTCAAAATGCCGCAATTTTTCTCCACTTCCTCTCAAGAAGGTAAGTATTAGTAGAAGAGTTATTTTTAGTTTATAATTGAAGAAGCTAAATATAAAACTATTATTATTATTATTATTGCTATTATTAGGGCTCCAATTGTTGTACGATCAGGATTTGACCAACTGCACTACTATGACCATTCTGATATCATGCTCTATTTTCTCTACTCACTGATCTCTAAAAAACACTGGATCAAACATCATGCCATTTCAGCTCACACACAATCACACAAAGCTTATAGACAATGTTGCGTAACATGGCGGACTTTCCCGCGCTATTTTAACTCATGGGGGCCAGTACTCGTGACTACACTTTTTCGTAGCCGGAAACAATGGGAAGCTCGATCCAGTCTTTTTTAGAGATCAGTGCCTCTATTCCCCTAAGTAGCCTCTTTCTAGTCTTTAACATCTTTACTTCACTCGATGCTGCAAACCTCCATATGAGAAAACAGAACAATTTCTATCCTTTTTCATCCTCAAACAGTAATTGGCTAATCTTCTTTCCTCACGAATAAAGTACGAAAACAATGATTCCTTAGTACTAGAAGCAAATCAGTATCAATTTTACTTTCCAAGTTTTAAATGAATGAACCAAACTGTGAAGTTGGTACATTTCTATAACTTTAAATGAAATGTTTAGTGGCAAAATTAATAAAAGATCCAATCGCTTTACAAAGATATCTCATTCACAGTCACTTTTAATGGCATAAAATATATACTGACATCCTAACTTCTAGGCAAAAATAGATCTTGGTATAGCTAACCAGAAAACCTTAACTTGTCTAGAATCTTTCTATAGTTAAGGTTATTGGTAGTGAGCTGATACTCCACTTTATACTATATATAAACCAACCCTTAACCCTGCGGTACGTTTGCCGAGAGGATAAAGTGCAACATCGTTCTGCCTCGTGAATTACAGAGATCCCTAACTTGTGTGAAACCATTTTTCACTTGGGTTGTATCGCTATTCCATATTCTTAGTATATGTTGTCATACTTTATGCTAAGATACTTAATCCTTCCGTAAGTTTTGTTATGTTTTCTTATGTCACACTTAGCTTCATGTCTCCTGCAATTTTGTTTTGGCCTGAAGTCGACTTTCAATGACATATTAACTGACAATCAGGTCATTTGGTAAACGACGTAGGAAACGTTTGTTTTGAACGGTAAACAATGAAAAAGTCCTACGGCGACAGACATAAGAAAAAAGAAAAACAGACGAGAATATTAACTATCTATAATATACGTCTCTATGTTATTTTTGCAGTAATAAAACTAACTCTTGATAGTTTACCTTTACATTCAAAGACAGTTATCCTTCCAATGTCATCATGCATTGTTTGGGTCAATCTACTAGCTTAGTGCATAACAAGCAAGTACAGGAATGGTCAAAAAAGACACCATACATTGAAGCGGGGAAAAACAAGACTTTCTGGGCTAAGTTGTACAAAATATGCATCAAAGTGTAATTCGATGGACGATGGCCACCGATAGGGTAGTTTTCTTAAAGATTCTATATTCACTAATGGTAATAGTTTAGGCAACACATAGAAACAACCCCTCATTTCCCCCTCAAAATTTGTTTTGCTCTCCTTTTGTTAACTTTTGACTCTTTCTATACAAGGCACTTACGGATCAACATATGGTCCATGGACGCCAGATTGAGGAAAACTGAGCGAAGGACTCGAATGATATAAACTTTACAAAACCATTGGACTTAAATATAGAAAATTTAATCCTTCAACAACACACTTGGACATAGTCACCTAACACCATTTTCTTATTAGACTGTAAAGTCGGCTATTTTGAGTCCAAGATGCTTGGCTGCAATGTATATAATACGCATTCCAATATGAGATGAATTGGTATATTATGTTTCATATCCGATTTCCAAATTTTATAGAGCTGCAACTTCAAATTCAGACACCAGCTGAGGGTTTTTCTTTGGTCAAAAGTGAATGCGAATTACTATATGGTATAGGGAACTAGAGTCTAAAGCATAGTATAAGCAATTAGTTTGACAAAACGTACACTAAGATATTGATGGTCATAGTTGACCATCCTTGAGAAGATCACAAGACCAATGATGATTCATGCGATGACCTTGAGAGAGAAACTAGGACTTTACAAGAAAGGAAGCTATGTTTTATGGGACCTAACTGGAGCAAAGCGATATACTGAAAAATAAGTAGGTACTCTGGAAACCCAAACACTGTATGTGAAAATGAAATCAGAGTTAACGCGATTAGTATTTACCAATTCGATACAGACACTCTGCACGACTGTCGAAACAACAATCAGGACGACAAAATCTATGAATGAGACTGGTAAATAATGCTCTAGGAAACTCGAATTGAGCAGGCCAATATCATAAGAGGAGCTGTAAAAATAATCTTTATATTTCATAATTCCATTAAACAATTATTGATGACATCAAGCGAAGCTGTCCTGTATTTGCTACGTTTGTCACACCTTCTGGATTTCCTCCGCGTCATCAATAGGCAATCATGATATAAAAGGAAAATAAACTGTTCTACTATTTTATTCTACTATTCTACAGACTCCAGACATTTTTTGATGACTGAGATATATGATCACTTATCTCTTAAAAAGAAATAGATCGAGCTTCCTTCGTTTCCAACAGCAACAAAATGTGGTGACGAATACTAGTCCCCAGAAGTTAAAATAGCGCGGGAAGTTTCCCCATGTTACGTAACATTGTTTATAAGGTTTGTTTGATGGGGGCTAAAATGGCGTCAAAGGACTGCTCTCACTTTGAGACGGAAGATGCTCCATCCAGTGTTCTTTACAGATCAGTGAATATGATATTCACAAGCGCTAGTAACGTAAGAGAGACTTTAGTCTATTTCTACAACAATTTTTGAATAAAACAGCCATTAACAGAGATGTGTTGGCAAGCATCAATTTGCAGGTTGTAAACATCATACATGTAAAACTGTATTTTTCCTCTTTTACAATTTTTAGCGTTACGTTCAAGAACACAAAACATTCATTTACAACGTCAATCTCTTACTTTCATAAATCTTCGCTACTCATGTCATGTAATAATTTTGTAGTTGATGACTCTGGAGAAGGAACTGGTGTGAAGTCATTATTGGGGAATTTTGGTCGCATGTTTACAGCTGATAAGAATGTCAGCGAAGCTGCTCCAGTGCAACAAGCAACAACAAGTGACGCAAAAACAACGAAGTCCACTAAAACGATAGATAAAGAAGGTAACATTGTGTATCATATTTTTAATTGAGCTACATCTCATTTCCACTATAAAATATTCCATTTTCCATTAGAGCAAGGACACAACAACACTTTCATTCCATCTTACTCTCCCTTCTTCTTTCAAGTAATTACACAACACGAATAAGGTTGTCAGTTAACAGCTTTAATTTGGTTATGTACTCTAAAATCTCTTTGGAGACAATGCTCTTGTAGGAATTTGAAGACTTTTGGACATTTCATTCTTTGTATTTTTGCGTAGATTCAAAAGGGTTGTCAATCCTCATGTGCCTACTTCTGAGCACGAGATAGTTACAGCAGATTTAGAGCAGATATTTCCCACTTGGTCTGCTAGTGTGCCTTCATCGTTATTTTATCTTATGTTACTTATTGTCGGTTTCGTTTTTTACTTTTATTCACTTTTACTAAATGACTTCTTGTTTCTTTTATTTGAAATTTACTCGACACAATCAGTGATGGGGGTTGATTTTTCTTTAAATACGAAAAAGTTTGACAGGCTTTAAAATTTTACTGAGAGTAACTACTAAAGAGAAACCAATACCAGAAACCAATACCAGAGTTCAATTATTTACACAAAATTCATAGCAGTTTTATAATTCATTCATAAATAAAATTAATCGATGGCCGCACCCTAATTTGGTAGGGTAAATTTTTCTTCGTCCCAATTATCTGCACCATATGTTTGCCCTTTTGCCTTTTAACGTGAATTATCCCGATGCATCTTGCTCTTAAGTGTTGATGATTTGTTCTTTTTTGGACTATTTCCCTCTCATGCTATTTCAGCAATCTCAACCCTGACCTTTATTCCTTATTTATTTCTTTAGCTCCAAACGACGATGAATCTGTAGGTGGCAGCACCCCTGATCTCTCAGTCAATGGAGAAGGCGGAAAGAGACGGCGCAGAAGGGGAAGATCTCGATCCAGAAACGCCGTACAAAACGATAGGCAACCGAGCCGAGATTCCGCTTCAGGTGACCGATTAAACGTACCTCAGAACAAAGGCAAAAAGAAAGGAAGAGACGATAAGGATGGTGATTGATACATGGGCAGACTATTTTCCTTGAGGTTGTATTAGAAATGAAGAAGGAAAATACGCAAGTGCATGCCCAATTATCTACTTTGCATAGCCGCAAATACAGCATGGAGGCTACTCAAATCGGGTACCTGGAATGTATATAGTACCCTCGGATCTAAAAATATTTTTTTGATATCTGATAATACAAAAGAAACGGATTCCATATGTACACAAGTCACCAACCGTAAATCAAGACACCAAACGTAAAATCGGAAGTATTTGATTTCACAGAGATTTTTGGTAGTGTTACTACACAGATTACTAGTTGTCACGATATGATTCAAACTTTGCATTGGTGCAGGAAATCAGAAACTGCAGTGCACAATTAACGCTTCTTATTTGCATCAATCAGTACATCCTTACTACTATATAAATAAAACTATATAACTATATAAACTACTCATCAGAAATCAAATACTCTCTATCTAAGAAGCAATGGTTTTCGACACAATGTCTCCTGTTTGGTTCGCTCCAAACACAGTTATATTAGTATGGATACCCAGACCGGGTTGAGACAACATCGGGTCAGATTTAGTAGCTTAAAACTATCTACTTCTATGGGCATTGGTACATTTGCACTCGACACTCACCGTACATCTTTTCCCACCAGGGCATGTTTCAGGAACGGACCTCATGCTATAGAACTCACTGTAGTCTGCATCATGTGGTCACAAGTTTTATTGTAAGTCATATAATGCTACATTGCTAGCATCCATCTCACTAAAGCGGCTAGCATGAAGACTAAGTGAACTTTGGTACCTTGACCGGTTAGCAAAACCCTGTTCTATTGATTTGCGTAAGAGGGTGTTAAGATAAGAGCACCGTAATTGTAAAAAATATACATCATTTGAGTAGGTATACTTTTGATGCTTCAAAGCGAAGAACGTAGCGTATATTTCCAGGTGACAACTTGTACACAGCATACTGATTACAGTTTTGTCTTCCGTGGGTTTTTTCCGACATTTGTTTATATTTTGATCCTGCGTAGTTTATCATCATAAACCAAAATACTGCAGAGTTTGGAATGTAGAGTTATCCAGGATGGGTACTAAGGCATCGTTTATTTTATAAGAAAGCATTACACTGTTGTATCTGGAATTCAGTTATTGAGTCCAAGAAAACTAGGATGCTGCGGGATCCTACCCCCTGTCGACCCTCTGCGACATATTAGCAAATTAGATTATTTATTTTGCAATCCTCAAATGGGAAAAATGGCCGAGAAAAGAGCATGGTTATATTCATGCAAGTGTTGTTTTTAAACTACTCTGAGAAATTGTGTAGAGAGCAGAGATCCTCTTTCCTACAATTTCAGGTCGTATATACTTGTTTATCCGCCTTGACCTCTCGTTTGCTGTGACCTTGAATAACGCTTCTCTCACAAAGACAGTATTTCTAAAGGGGGTAAAACACGAAACGTAAGCATTCGGTTTTGTTAACTTTCAAATTGCTAGTTTTATGTATACATGCCAATAGCACAAGTTAAGCCGCAATTTCCGTATATTTCTTCACTGAAAATTATCGTTAATCCGCAAGCACGTGAAGTACCTTAAAAATAACAATAGGCGCATTCTTTGCAAAAATTATCATTATTATTATTATTATCATTAGTGTTATTGTTACTCTTATCATTATGCTTTGTTATTAGTAGTTTAAGCATCCAGATATGGTGTCTTGTTGGGAGGAGTGGCGTTTTGCTATGACGAGAAACGTTTTTCACGTACCCTTGTATTGTGCTCTCTTTCTGCACATGCCTTTTCCAGCAAATTTTATTTGAACCAAATGTGCTACTGTCTTGTTACTAATTTACGCGATATTACAAGATGCTCTTTCCTTAATATCTTTCCTTTTCTAGGCCTAATAATTGTAAAATATATTAAAAACATCTTACTTTTGTTTATGTCCTTGCCTACATATTATGAACGTATTATAAAAGCATACTAAAGAACTGAAAAATAGATGTCAATAATGGGGTGTGTCTATGGTTCCAGAGTTTTAGTTTTCTCCACTGTCTTGTCAATCAAACCCTTTCCCTTTGATGACACTCTGTTCCTGACTTTCAGCGGTCTTGCTGGCCGTGTATATTCTCCACCCTATCCAGACTAAGGGAACTTGCTTTTCTGTCGTTCCTGATATCTCTTAAAACTGGTCCAATCGTTTAAAAACTTTGTTCTCTTCCCTAGACGTTATTCAAGAGTATTTTGGAACAGAAATGAAAATAATGTCACTAGCACTAGCCCTGTAGTAGCTACAACTTTGAACTATGAAATTTAAAGGTTTCCCCAAACCCCGTTCCAAAATATTGTTCCGTTTGAAAACGAACTTTTTGGGCACTTGCATGTCAGACCTCCCTGCTGCTAAGCGGAGAGGTCTAGAAAAGAAAAAATACCAGACCTGGACACCCCTTTCATGTGGCAAGTGTCTTGCGTGATTTGCTCCATTTTCACCGAAATTTAGTAAAAGTTTAACTTCCATTTGTCCATGATTGTAAGTTGATGATAAGGGGGCAATATGCCTTAATGTTGGCTACCGACAACTTCCCTCGCTAGCTAATCTTACTAACCGGCACCAGAACTGGTTTACTGAATGTACGGCAGTAATAGATTTCTCTCCAAAAAGATCTATTTTATACGTTTGTTAAGTTATATTGGATTGACCTTGATCACATTAACTGGCACTCAGTTTGATAGTTACTTTCATTGAAACTGGGCCGGTCACAGTGGTGCCTATATCTCATTGGGATGTGAAATTGGTTCCTATAGGGTGTGACGAAGGTATAATCATCAACAGTGTTATTTGAGTGGAGTGTTAAATGGTCTTTCATTTCCTGATTTCTGGAGATATGAACAGGTTGGAGAGTTGTAAGAGGTGCAAAGAAGGTACAAGTTAAAGAACCACCGGTTCAGCTTCTTGCATTTGATCGATGAGAAAATATCATAATATTTTGGCAAATATATCAATAATATCCATCAGAAGGATCTTCTGAAATGACGTACGTCAAGGTTCAAATTCTTCACACACTCAGGTTGTTAACTTGAAGTGTTATGGAAACATAAATCGTTTGCTACTAGGATAATAGTTTGGTCTTAAAGTATATCACAAATAAAGAAGTGGCTTGTCTGGGTTAATTTCCTAACCGACCTTAAGAATTCCACTCCAGTTGTCCCCAGTGGCAATACGAAATAGCGTGAGCATGCTGCTTCCCATATCTCTGAAATTAGCATGCTTCCCAAGTCCAGCGCAAGGCTTCTCTGGAGTGCATTCTAGAGTACAGTGAAGAGAGGCAAGTTGAGAATATACAAATGAACAGTAAAAATGCAGCATGAAATGATATGATCTTTTAAATTGAAAAATAATATAGGAGAACCTATGAAATTCATATTATAAAATCCATTCTTTTGCGCTCCATTGTTAGTTCCTTACATTGAAAACTCAGTAGAAGTTAAAATATGTGTAAGACACGCTTCCCGTATAATCCCAGCTATCCATTTTATGTATGCTACGGTAGATTACCTTTCCTTACAGAAAAAGAAGATCAAGAGGACACGCAATTTTTAAAATCTATTTTTGCTGCTACGTCCGTTGAATCATTCACTACTTCTATTACCTAATCATGCTTCCCTGGTTATTCAATGCTATCAATTTATTTTGCCATAGAGTTGCTTTATAACACAATTTGATAACATGTTAAGCAATTCAAAATTAGAAGCACTTCTATAATTTAGAAGTTCCATTTAAGTACGTTTAAGGCTCTAAGTATGTTAAGACAAACCAAAGGGCCAAAATTGATTTCTTTCCAAATCTACCGATCGTCTGATAACTTTACCTACTTGCTATGATTTGTTAATCTTTACGTCTCTGTTGCTGGGACCGAAAATTTTGCAGAGAAAGGTTAAATAGTTCGTATGTCATTAAGTATTCTGTTCGTAAGCGTTTTTGACGATCGCTGATCACAACTAACCGCTTTTAATTATTTGTCAATGCCGCTCTAAGTAAGTATTGTCCCTCCATTCTCTGTTAGACATAACATTAGTACGAGGCAGTGGGTCCAAAATATGTATTGCAAGCGGCCTTTTCTCTCTTGAGAAACATCCTCATTGCCGCCCAGGCGATGTTGTGGTAACAATCCCTTTCCCATAAAAGCTTAAATAATTGAAACGTAATCCTCATCTGTAATATAACCCCTATTGTCCTATTTGCAAATTGTCTTTGAGAAAGAAAGCTTTTTAACAAAGGGGCTAACGTAGCTAAGTGCGGAGGGAAAGTGATGACGTTACAAATCAAAATATTTGGAAAAAGCAAGAGTTGACTACAGATATCTAGAAGCCTCCCCGAAATAGGCTGTTTGCCAAAATTCCAGACCTGTACTGTATAAAGTGTTTAAACTAGAGGCGTTTGAATTTAAAACATCTCCGGTTTAAACTCTGTTAATATTCCCTGGTTCCTTACGTTAGGAACCAGCATCAAATAACATGGTTTTGTTAGAGAGATTTAAAACTTTGAAAGCCGATATCTCGGTGTTGGGAAACACTACCAATTTTGGCCATTGACGTTCTTACTAATAGGGCAACATGAAAATTGCGTACTTTTCCCGTAATTCACACATTTTCAAAATCGTGACGTCACACTTTCCCACCGAGTTGGTACAGTGCACGCATCGAGTGCGTGGGTCACGGGATCGAATCCCGTTGGTGACATATTTTTCTGTTTCTCTAGTATCTATATACATATATGGTCATTTTCCATCACAGTACCCCTTAAATATTTTCAACCCTTCAAGTGAGACAATGGAGCCCATGTTACGAAGATCTTGTAAAAAAATTACCTAGTGTTCCAAATAGTTGCATTCCCAAACAGCTATATATGAAAAACAATAAAAAGAAGAGAAGGGCCAGATTTGTGACCTGTAAGAAAACAAAGGAAAGCGTGAATTAACAAGCATGAATGCATGAAAATATTAGCTTGTAATCTGGCTATTTCTAAAAAATGTCTAACGAAGCTCAGTGACTTGATCGCTCTACATAAATTTTTAAATGTTGAATTTTTGAAAAATTATAAAAACAAGGATTTTTGCACCTTTTTTACTATTGGAGACCTTCAGCAGCGTATATCACACATGGTGGAGTCACAGTGTAAGGATTGCGGAGGGAATTTGTTGGGGGTTATGCACGTTTTGAGTTCTACCGCCATGCAGTGGACAAACGCTTGCAGTTACTAGATCCTGCAATTTAAAAGCTCTACTTTTTTCAAAAATCTGTTGTTCAGATCATTCAATGATTCCGTAGGAGTGGCCATTGCCGATGCCAGAGATGCATATGGCGTATATAACAACCAAGATACATAAATTATCATAGCATATCTTAGTTTATGACTTTATTACAGCAAACATCAATAAGATGCAGGTTATACTATCTGTCTAAAAAAAGCGCGTGGTAATAAAATTAAAAAAATGAAATAGTATGAAATAAAACATGACATTACAGTATTGTATAAAAATGGAATCAATGTGATTGGATAACGTATCACATGACACACATCTAATCAATATTGTTTGATGATATTGATACACTCAATATGTTGTGACTCATTCAGGGTATATTGATTCTCAGTAATGGCTTGATAAATATAGCTATGGGGAAGTGCTAAATACTGTTGGCGCTGAGATAGTAGTATCGACAACTATAAAAAACTATAGAAAACAAATATTTACTATATATTTATATGTATACATAATATACTACTTTAAAATATCATGTAAGAACAAAGTTGTAGATATACCTGTGGAATTGTTTCTGCCACGTGATCAAGTAGAAAACGCAGGCCTTTTGCAAACTTGAGTAGCTTGAGAACTAGGGAGAAGACACATATCGTTGCAGTTGACAATTTTTTAAGTGAAAAAATATTGCGTCACAAACAGAGATATAATTCAAGGATATAGCAACCATAGGGGCGATCAGGGAAGCTTGTGCCCCCATATTTGACCCCAAATATTTTCACGTTTTCATTTAAAGAATGGCACGCCCTCCTCATATTGAGAATCATTGTAATAGCAAGACATTGCAGTATTCAATGTAAACATTGATAAAAATTGGCTAGTTAAGCTTGGTTAAAACAGGTAAGAGAGGGGTAATCTGTCTGCGGCTGGCGGCGACAATAGGTACTGTATTCGAACCTTTATGGAAACACGTCTTCCTGATCACTATGACTCCGTTCAACGTTTATGATTTGATTGACCCTTACGATTCCATAAGAACACAGGGCGCCGTTCAAGCATTGTTCAGAAATGAACACATGAACCTGATCGTCAAATGGTAAAGTTCAGTAAAAGACGCACACAATCAAAAACATCATGTTACGAAAGTGGACTTCCCTCGTGGATTAATGGAAGCACCTGAGTTGGAGATGAAATGTCAGTTAGAAGCAGTCAGTCTGCGACTCCTTCACGAAAACTTTGCTTAATAGGAGGATGTCTACTATAATATTCATCCTTAGGCTGCATCTGCTTGGAATTATCTTGAGAATTGGGAAAATAGTAACTGAGCAACAACTATCTTTCTTAGTATTGAAAAAAAGCATGATTATAATTTCAAAGTAGACAGGAAAGCCAGAGCTAGGTCACAAAAAGAATCCATATTTCTTTTACGCAAAAAATGCTAGAGTTATGCAATCTGGAAGTACCATTATGAATACATTCATGCCTATCTTAGCAAAGCTGTGCAGGTGCGCATTACACGTGTTTTACAATGGGTTCATTTTGAAGCCAAGCTAATGGGTGAGGATTCGCGAAGAAGGGTTTGATATTGATAGAGCCATAAATCTGGGACATTGAACAAGGAACATTGGAGGCAAAAGTAGTAAAGTCAGACAGTAAATCTAGAGTAGGCCAAAGATACAAAACATACTTAAAACAATCTTGTCGATTAAAAATATTGATGAAGCTTTTATCGTCTGTAGACAATGGTTGAAGCTATGTACAATATGGAAAAAATCAAAAGCAGTCGATATTAATTGAAGATTATACAATATTATTCTATCATGTATACTATCCCTCAACAGCACTGATTTACAGATGCTTGTATGCCTTAGGAGAGGAGTTTCGTGCTGGAGATTATTGATTTATTAGCAGACCAGTCTTGTACGTTCATCAAAATGTGATGCCTATATCAGTTCAGCAACATGAGAAATTATTGTCAGTAACTTTGGTAAATATCAAATCCCCTGGATGGTACATGAAATTTTACCAACAAAATAAAACTCAAAGATCAAAATTTTTAGTTGTCAAAATCCGCTTAGAAAATTGTTAGAAAATCAATAATTGTCAACTATGTTGCCCATGTCCAAGTGCGTAAACAAATGGAAAATACCATCCTCCTTTTTTAGGCTGGCACCGCCACTGGTAGCAGATGCAGTAGTCGTTCCATTAGGTTATTGTAGTAGTAATAGTAGAAATTATAGTGAGGTCGAGTAGCATGAGGAAGGGTATTAGTTGTTCCAATAGTGAAGGAGAGGGGTAAGACTTGAGAGCATTGATGGTATTTACGTAAACGCATTTACCCAGCACTACATGGTTAACATGAAATACTAACCTCTGACAACCCTGAGCATTCTCATTCCTCGAACTACGCCAGGATTGATACCAATGTTGTTTAGATTGACAGATTCCAGTAGAATACCAAGAACTGAAACGATGACTATGATCATATCAAAGCAATACCATTTGTTTTTAAAGTATCTAGATACTCCAATAGCTGTTAATTGCAACCCAGCTTCGATAACGTAGAGAATGGTAAACACGATGTTACTGACTTCAATGAAACTTGCCAGATCCTGGTGAAAATAATTATAAAGACTTGTAATCTTTCCACAACAAACGTAACAAAAACCTAACAAGTTTAGAATAATCTCAAATGATAAAAAATATTTGTCAAAGTTACTATTGGAATATCCCTAGTTTTAAGTAACAAGTAAAGGTTTGAAACGCCCCAAACTTGTTCCGTGAAAAGGAAGATTTTTCTAGTAATTGTTTAAATTTCATTTAAACATTCTTCAAAGAGTCATGAAGAAGTAAGGGGTATATTAAATTGGAGTCCGTTGTGCTTGAAAGTTGACAATTGATGTTAGTAATTTTAAATTTGTTCGTTCTAGGAATGTTGGCTACTATAGTAATGGGGAGGCAACACACAACTTTGTATACAAACTCACATCGAACGAGTGTTTATCAACTTATTTGATAGTTTTAAAATGATCGTTCCTGTGGTTCATATTGACAGTTATTGATAAAAAGTGTAGATTGTATCAAGTAATAATTTATTTAAGGAATCCTCTCCATGATAGTTGTTGTCTCTACAATTACACATGAGAATACCCAAGAAATTAAGCCCCCTTTATTATAGATAGTGCAATGCACCTATTTCCTTTACCACATTGCAATACCATAATTTCGTTAAAATACCCCTGGAAGCTTTGAAAGGGGATTATCCTCAACAGAGCCATCCTTTCGCCGTATATGAGATTCGGTAGTACTACCTCTTTAGAAGCTAGTTAGTGCAAAAGTTTAACTAAAGCCTGAGGAGGCCATGGCCTAGTGCTCCCATTGAGTACGTATGTTGCCTTTTATTTTGTTAACGCTGTAAACTGGTTTCCTCTGACATGCAAATGAGTGTAAAGTTTATTAGCGTGTTTTGTGAAAGTGAGAGAAAAGCAAAAAAATACGATATGAAGAGAAGGGGACATTGATGATGGTGAGAGTATCTTTCTTTGATAAATTATTTAGATTATGAATGATTAGCAACCTGCTAAATTGGTGACCCTTTCGTGAGTTAAACAAGAAGTCTTTCAGTTGTTCAAGTTTACATGATATTACTGCCAAAGTCAAAACATCAATGTTTGTCGCTGTCTGGAAGAAATTTATGTTCCTGTTACTGTTACTCATTTCGCATTCTTTTACCAGTTCCTACTCTTTTATTATGGCCACCTCTGACTCCTACTTGCTCTCTAGGGAAAAGAGTACGTAGTGTCTAGGTTACAATGTCCTGTTGTTTTGTCAACGCTGCAAGCTGGTCTCCTTTGTCATGCAAATGAGTGTAAAGTTTATTAGCGTGTTTGGTAAACCTTGAAGAAAAACGAGTGCTCGATCTAAAGACAAGCCGACATGTTGGTGATAGAATCTTTCTTTCTCTAGTAAGTTATTTAGACTGTGATTGATTAGCAACGCGCTAAATGCGCCACTTCCTGGCAAATTCTCCTCTATTTAACTCAAAATCCATTCCATGGGAAATTCTTATTTACCTTTTCCCATAATACCTTGTAAGCTTGGTCCCAGACCTCATACCTTAAAACGAAAGTCTTAATGCTTGTTGGCTTAGAGCTATTATCGCTTAAAAACTAGACTTAAGGCAATCTACTTCTTTACGTTCTGCAGGCATTAAGCAATGTTGCTTCAGAATTCGTTCTGCAATTAGATCAATATGCGACGACTGAAAATCTCCTTAATCCATAGACTTCCTTCCAAAAGAGTTGGTTTAGTTCGTTTGCATACACTGAATAGCGTTTCTAATGCTGAGAAACTTTTTAATAAAATATAAAGAACGTCCAAGCTTCTAAAATATTGACATTTCAGAAGCAGGGCTGCTGTTGGTAATTGCTGGTTATTTTGAATTTTATTGCCCAAGAAGGAATGAAATCTGCTTATTTTTTGATGTTTATAAAGAAAGCATGATTAAAATGGTACTTAATGTACGGTTAATATATGTGCTTTTCTGGCAAATGATTAAAACTGACGGATTAGGCTCACCACTACACTCCCAGGGGGATTTTCAATAATCTCAACGATATCGCAAACTTTAGCAGACACCCTGGAGAGACATATATCCTTTCCTCTGTGCATAGACATGAATTCTGAAAGCGAGCAGTGTAGATCTGAGCTAGCATGAAAGAGCTCTTGGCTTACCGCAACACAGAAAGTACTCTTTTTTTCATATATTGTACGCGAGCGGTCAAAAATTACTTCACATTTTGCGTACTAGATCATCAAAACCAGCCACCAGTTCCATTTAGTCAACATGTTCTACATGGAAGTCAGTCATAATCTCCCCATCAAGATACACTATCTGTATGGTCTTAGATTTTCTTGTACTGACACGGACATTTGGTTTGATGAACAATCAAGCACTCTAGTCGCTTTTCTAGGTTAATCATCTGTATACAGCAAATAAACATTTTGTTACTCAATTAACTCAGATCAATAAGGATCTGATGTTAGCTGTGAGCCTGTTTACGTTACCTTTAATGTCGACATTTCGTGACGAGGTTACGTAGAACTCATGTGTGACACAACAATTTCTATAAAACAAAACGTCCTACAAATTTTGTTCTCGCCATGGACGTAGATTCGGGGAGAAGGGACGGGGGAGAGTCTTCACTCTCACGTTTGCGGATGGGGGAAAACAGCTGCTTTATACTCCCCAGTTTTGGGCCCAGAAATGTCAAATGTCCACGTTTAATCCTTTTGTCCCCCCACATTCTTAAAGCGATCTGTGCCCATGCTTCTCGTCATGTTCTTCATGTCGAGATGGATAGCTAATACAAACTTTAAAGCAGTATTTTGAACTAATGTTGAGGAAAGCTTCATCAAGACTTGCTTCACGACTTCTAAACTTACAGCGTTCCTTATGAGAGTTTGCAGAATCGTTAGGACACATTTAGAATGCTAGTAGATTTGTTTGTGCTGCAATATAGTACAAAAATGAATCCCTGCCAAGTGCTTTTTGTTACACCATCACCATTACCTTCGTCTATTTGTCCATGTGAAGGATATACACGCATACACAATGTGGAGAAGATGTATTATTTATATGAAATTTCTTTCAAATTTTTACTACTGCCGAGCATTCTGACCGTCAACAATAATTAGCTATTTAATACTTAAGCAAAAAAAATTCCTCTATGCGATAGTCAGCCAATCATTGAGCCCAGGAAAGAAATGACGTCATATGTTAAAAAGGATGCACTTTGAATCCTTACAAATTGCCGTGTTACTGTCAAGTATCTCTTATAAATGGCTACTGGACAAAGAACTGAAGATGATTTGTCAGCCCTCAACCCTTTCAAGGGGTAGGAGTGTACACAAAGCACACGACTCGATGGTTTCTATATTTCATCTCATGAGCGGTTTGCCCTTTCCTTTTGAAACTTTCTGACTTTTCTTCAAATTTATGTAAAAATATTTCTTATAAAAAAAGTCAAAACAACGTCATTATTATGCCCATCCCCTTCTTCTTAGAATAGTCACAGACGAATTGCCGGAAATGTTTAAAAACACTTAAAATAAACCTTTACGAGGAAAGTGTATGCAAAATGGATCCTTTCTACAAATACTTTTTTAAACCGTAAAAAATTAAGCATATTTTACGTTTGGGTATTCTCAACTTCCGGGAGTTGTGTGACGTCATAACCTCCAATTCCAAAAATAAACAAATTTTCTAAATGTAAATAAATAATCAACATGCCTTCTATTACAAAGTTACCTTTGACATGTCATAGTGTTCCAGTGCCATGACCATGATGTTGACCATGATCAAGACAGTGACTCCAATATCCCAATAATTATGTGTACACAACTTGTAGATCCAAAATCGGAGTTTGCAATAACGTTCGTAATATTCCCCATCTGGTCAAAGAGAGAGGTGCAAGTATTACAATACTTCTACTTTGTCAGGTATGTACATTTGAAATAGAGGCTCATATTGCATTCAAAGGAGCTAACGCATAATCTGCATAATATTATCAACTTTGAAATTTAAACGGTGACGTAAAAACGTGGATTGCATTTTAGGCGGGGTGCAACGGGGCTGAATTTAGAGCTGCAAAATATTAGTTTGATGACATTCATTGGCTTTCATATTTTATACTTAAGAGAAAGAGGATCAGTAAGAAATATTCCTAATTTCAGCCATCAGATCTCATTTAACCAACTTTATGTTCTACCTACCATTGTCATTTGTAGTATGATTGTATGTGTCAGTTCTCATCTATTGTGAGAATATATTTTCTATAAAAACAGTTGTCGTTCAATGTCGTCAGCAATGCGTGGATGTTTTAAAAGGGGGTTTGAGGGGTTACAAAGATAAAAATGTCAAAGCGAATTGTTTACAATTTATATAGCATTATTCCTTATTTCGTTCAATGTCATAATTTAGTTTTGCAAAATTGTAAACCAGGCAATATGATATGCTAAGACATCAATTAACTATACTATAAACTGAACTATAGTGATTTGATAGTATTTAAAGTTTTGTTCTGATGAGGTCGACCCTCGCATTCTTCAAAGGAGACCTCAGACAAATTTTCTAGCTTTAAAATTGTCACGTTAGAGTAGTAAACCATGTATGTACATATTCAATGGAGAGGAAGGCATGTAATTGCATTAATGTCATTTAAATGTAGAGAGATATTATATCAAAACTTCCCTAATTCATATAGGGCGTCAAGAGCAGAAGCAGATTCTCTGTTATTCCACTATCAGAGGTGGATTTATTCCCTGTCTTAGACCCTAATTTACAAAATAGCACAGTTGAATGACAATAAATGAATGTACTTTAAAGTTTTCAAATTAATGTATACGTTGATTATAAATGAACGTAAGCAAAGTGTATGTAACAGAAATGCGACGGAAATGATTGTATTGGCTAATGAATGTACTTTAAGGTAATATGTTGAATGCATGTTAGAATTGTTTTCTTCCAGACATCCTCGTGTTACGGGCATGGGAAGTCTCTTTGTTCAATGTTCTCCAGTAGCTAGGTAAAGTGGAGAAAGTAAATCGGAGGGTAGAACTTCATGTCGGTCATTATTAGTAGGGAAGTTAGTAGCAATGGGATAAGTATAGGAAGTTGTATGTAATTTAAACTGCTTTAAAGTCCTGTACTGATCTTGAAATGCTGTTTAGATATCTCAAGGTATAACCTTGGTAGATTTTTTCATATTGATATAAAGGATACTTTATTTAAGACTGCTGTCCTCAAACGGCAATCGTGTTAAGCCTTTCAACACTTCTTTAGTAAACGGAAAAGTATTAGGAGAAACCATAGTCAAGTTTTGACGATCACCCAGTAAAACTCTTCCACTAAGTCCAACATTGCTAAAAAGCTTATTTCCTTTATATTGATTTTAATATTATAATCAAAAGAAGGGAAAACTGTCTTTATCCTTTTAAAGTATTCCAGCCTTGATTTTCGTACAATGCAAGTATCATAACATTCCATTCCTAAGAAAATCGTGGAATAACAACAAGGCGAAACATATCAATCTAAACAGACGGTCTCTTTTGAACAGAATTTTGCGACAGATCAATATGAAAATTGTACAATTTGTTAAACCTCATCCTTTATCAAATCCGGGAATAGGATTAACACCAGAATGATGTTAAAAATCACGAAGAAGCTTTTTGATGATATTTAGTGCCACTCAGGAGGAAAACCCAAAAGATTTCAAAATCTTAGTTTCTTACAAAAAATACTGGTATTGTGATAGATGTGGTATAGGGGAGAGAATAGGTACTTCTCAACCATCAGGGGGTACATGACCAAACAAATACAAGAACTCTAAAATTCGAAAGTATGTGTTTATAGGAGGGAGGTGTTTTAGGTCATCAAAGTTTAAAGGACTGATCATTTTTTTTAAAAATTCTTTTCTTACGCTTCTGGTATACTTTGAACTGAGTTATGTTACCAGTTAACGATTATGTATCATTTCTCGCTAACTTTTCATTGTATTCAAGGGAAAGCGATCTCTTCAAACAAGTTCCGTCTTATTTCTGTTTATTTCACAACATTACCTTTACATTTTGATTTATTTTTTAGATGCATTTTCCAAATTGCTATCACTTGTCTTAACTGGAGCTGTGAAGTACCTGTTAAAATGCAGTATTATAATTGTTATTATCATTATAATTACATCATCCTAATTTATATGATATTGAATTAATATAATAAGTACAGTAGTTAGTATTTATATTACCTTCTACGATTAGGTCATTTATTACTTTGCTATTTTATATTACTAATTTACTAATAATATTTTAATTACAATCAACTGTCACTTATTCATTTCAGCTTAGTTTATTTCATTTTTATTCATTTAACATAACACTTTCAATGTAACCTGGCACTGATAAAGTATATCTCCCTCCAATTAAACCTGATTATGGATGATCTCTTCTCCACTTTATTATGTTAACCCTATAAACATTATGTACCAAAAGCGTTACAGATAATTACACAGGAGTTATTATCTCATTATACATTTTTTGTGAAGCAAGACACGTTTGAGTGTGGCCATTGATCATGTTGAACCTTGACTAGTCATCCCGAGCAAGTGGGTGATTGACATATGAAAATCCCATACTCTGTCGCAGAGCTTAGGGGATGTGATGTGGTAGAGAACCACGTGTCTTGTGCCGCGTCATAATGAGGTAGGGTTGCCAGTTTCTATCCTCGAGACCTTTATCCATCCCAAGATAATGCCAGTTAACCGTTTTCCTGCTAGGTTTGCGGCAGGAGTTTTCAATTTCAAGGCTGAGGTTGGACCAGAATCATCAACTCTCAGTTTGCTAGGCTGGCTCTCTACCGGCTTCGGTAACTCGTCTCCATGACAATAGTGGAAAGCCGATAGGCATGTGACCAAGAAGCAGGTTAAAAAGTTTATTAGTGGAGTGCCATTAAGAGTTATGTAATCGGGAGGCACATTTCGCAGGGAGACTATTCATGATCGGCTGGTAACCTATTGAATTGGCAGATGTCAGAATTCCTGGTAACGAGTAATGTTGTAAGGTGAGCGAATGATATATAAACAAGGGGTTCATATCCGAGTGGAAGTCCATCGTTAGGTTGCTTAGTTACCCTAAGTGCGTAGTAGATTACTGAGTGGTAGATAAATGCGTAGTCAAGCAATGTTAGAATGGTAGCAATGTCGCAAACACTCCCAGGAGTAGTATAAGATGTTAGTTTATATTGTCGACCAGACTCATGTTGAATTTGTGAACGTGAAATTCTTGACAACTACTCCTTAACTTACTGGAAAATACTATCGACTTCATAAAAGGAGAATTTTGGAACTTTAGTATCCTATACCTTGTCGGGCAAAATCTTACAGTGTTTTAAACTAACATATAGCATGTGCTACGTAAGTGAAGTTTGACTTTTGAATGACATATGGCCATGGTTTACCCCTGTCGCCGTAACTATTACTCAGCTTCTAGTATTTGATATTGTTTAAGTACCTTCCTTCAGTTTACAGACGCAAGTGATTCCCCAGTTGTAGAAGAGGAGCTTAAAAGTTTGTCACTTGTAGTCTTATAAGGTTTCTGTGACACAGATTATTATGAGGTACTATGCATGATATGTTTAGTGTAAGACGTTGAATGTCACTAATATCTGAAAGATGAATGGGTGTATCATTAAAGTATGTGGTCAGAATGCAACTGATATTAATATCACAGTCATCCAAAAGTGCTTCAAAGTATAAGACATTTGTCTGTTTAACTCTGTAGCTTAGCATCCAATGTGACCCTAGAAAACCCTCTCGTTAGAATAAAATTGCTGAAAATGGATTTAAAGAGGATGGGGCTGAAGTTTGAAAAATCGTCATCATTTTTATGACCAGATTGTTTCTGACAACGTCAAGGAACGTCAAAACTGGTAAACAAATATGATCTCATTAAGAACATCCTTATTTGTATAATTATAATAAACTTATTATATATTATGTAACAGAAATCAAGTAATGTCCCAATCAGAAACGTATGTCATGGTAGAAGGAATCTTCTAGACACGTTTCAATATGCCTTAATGTAATTGATTACTGGAATTGTTCGTTGTGAATCACAACAGTACTATGAGCTTTTAAAGATTATTATTACATGTGTAGCTTATTATCTCTGTAATAGCAAATGATTGTTTGCACGGTTCGTTTATCTTGTAGAAACAGGGAACGTCAACTTATGAAATGTGCAAAAGCCTTTTTTATACAGGTCTATTGAGATTTCTCGCTGGTCCTAGAAGTGTCGTCTTCTGTACTTCCTCATTTAATATTTAAGTTCCATTTTTTTTTGAGAATCTTGGGCCTCTTTGCCATAGTGCCTAGTACACGTATTACAACCGGTAAAACAAAACCCTTCTTTACTATCATATAAACAAAACTGCACGAAACAGCAAAAAACATTTTAGTACTGAAAGCTTGTTTTCGTCTGACACTCCTCAGAAATCTTCAGAATTGGAATTGAGAAGAACTCGAGGAAACTTATACCAAACTGTGTTTTGAAGGTAGCCAATCAGAAGTCTGACTGCTAGATAGGCGTTTTTTGACCAACCAGTATCTTTGAAACTGAATGGTTAGTTTTATCATTTTATCATCGTTTTGAATATAGTCAATAGTTTTGTTATCACTATTATAGATATGCATGTGAACATAACTTAAAATTACAAGCGATTTGGTGGAAGAGTCTTCAACACAATGCATAAGGTAGTGATTAGTAGGAAGGCATCAACATTGAAACAATGCCAAATTGATGCCTAGGGAGATACTTACTAAGATATTCTGATCTTTTAACGTCTACACATTCTTTCCATTTGTTAAAAACTTTCTTGGCCTTTTCTTCGTCCTTTTGAAGTTCACGGCAGCGCTGGAAGTTCTCGACGACAACACCAACGATCATGTTTAATACCAGAAAGCCACCAATTAGTAGGAATGATACGAAATATAATAGCCTCCAAGTGGAATAATTTTTTCTTGGCTAGTAAAAGGAAAAATATTGGAATGTGAACAAAAAGAAATGAACAATCCAATCTTTTGCTTAAAAATGTAAGCCTTTTAAATCATGTCACATATAGTACTAAGAAATAAGAAATTTTAGAATATATCAGCGTCCCAGAGTTTCCCGTAAAACATTTATATTCATTTAACACATCACCAAAATAAATTTATACAGCAAACACTTTTAGTAATACGTCGATTTCTCAGAGTTTAAGATTTAACTAATATCAACAAAATTTTGGACTGTTGGAAATGGTACATTGTTTATCTTTCGACAAATAAGTAATACAATTAATATCAAAAAGGCGATATGCTATTTGTACGTTTATGCTGTCAGTGCTAATAAATACAAATTACATTACTTTTTTGAAGCCAGGAGCATAATTTAACGTTCCGGCCATAAAACAGGCTAGTCCAGTTCTGACAAATCCAAATAATTCCTGCACTTTGATGGTGCTCTTGCTGACTGATTAGTTCCCTTAATTCAATTTTAAATGTCAAACTGACAGGAAAATTGGAATGTATTTTTGGTACGACTTTTTACATGCAAAAATGAGTTCCTCATTAACTCCATTTTGATAGATTACAATTTGATATTTAAAGCAAAGATAAGATTTAGGAAATCGGTCTACTTTTTTGACTAATTCCAGCGCAAAGGTTGTACACGGATCTGATCCTAATAAGAACAAAAAGGGGTGCGGGGCTCTAGTCCATGTCATTGCAAAGGGTGGATGCAAGACCCACTCCCTTTCATTTCACTATACACTATGGTTAACAGACATAATGATTCGTTTCACTTGGTGTCAGGTGGTGAAATGTATGAACATTTGAGTAAAATCTTATCATACTTTACGAGCATAAATTGTTTTAAATACTGCACCAGACAGGATTACATCTTACTTGTTTATCAACACCAACAGCATCAATGCCTCTCCACATAATATCAACCCATCCATCCTTGGTGCTAACCACAAAGAGTGCAATCAACGCCTGTGGAGTAAGTAAAAGTAGAAACTGTGGTAAATTCCATGTAGGAACAACATGATCAATTTCCACTATACGCTACTGTATAATAGCATACGTGTCACGTAAACTTCTGTTGAAATTGTTTCTATAACAGCCTCTTTTTTGTATCTTACATTCTCTAACCCTGGACCCACACTATCACGGTACAGTGCCCCACAAACTATGGGCAGCCTATTAAACACAAATTTTATTTTCTCCTATTGCTTCTTTGTGTGTGGCATACTCGATTTCGGGAGTAGCCTGTTATCAAGTCAGAGTGAGCCATGTCCTGGAGAGAGCACATTTAGAGAGGTGGTCTTCTATTGCCTTTCCCAACTAATAGTCTTTAAATCGTGCTAGGCGGGATTTGGACCCACAACCTCTGACATGTAAATCCAATTCCTTAACCACTAGACCACGGCGGCTCCTCCTATTGCTACATTAGCGTAAAATACTCCAAAGGAAGATATCAACATCAAGCTCCAAACAACTTTGGAGGCCATCTTCTATACCCTATGTACTCAACTATGGAAGGACTTCCATCTGGCTCATGAATCGTCTTAAAGCCCATTGGAAGTGTCATCGAGAATAGAAGATTTTTAATCATACGTTTATTTATTTTTGATTTCAGTATACCTTATCTAGTCGCAGGGATCACCGGGAAGAATGATTGAACAACTTCACAAAACATATAGCGGAAATGAAAGGATAGTAACACGTCTAAAATAAAACCCACATTGGCGTTGGCAGTTACTGAGGTTATGGGGAAAAACACGTTCGTTGTTAACGGATTCTTTTTACTGACAATGCACAGGCGTCTTAATTACTTTCTTGCGCCTCAAAATTCTCAATAAATTATTAAGTTATAAAGTTATATCTAATAAAGAAGAAGAAAGTAAGCACTTAGTATCCAATATTTCTATTTTATATATTTTTATTCTAATTCTTTGCATAGTAAACGTGGCCGAATAACCAACATTTTTTAACGGCACGTATCTCACGCCGTCTCTTAAGAACATTAACCTTTCTCATTTAAGCCATGCAAAAAGTATTACTTTCTTGCACCTTAAAATTCTCCACCAATTATTAAGTTCTGTAGTTATATTCCTAAAATGGTAGGCGAAATTAGAAGAAAGTAGACACGTATTATCTAATAAGTTAGAATACGGAAAGAATTCTTTGCTATATTTATGTGTCTGTTTGAATAGAATTTCCTAAGATTTCCTTAAAATGTGACACGAACTGTAATGGTCCTGCACAAACCTGTTATAGTCATTTTTGGTGTGCTGAATTGGTATGTTTAAGTGTCTCAGTTTACACTATTCATTGAAAACAGGCATGACGATTACCAAAAATACAAAACATACAATGTACTTGCACTTGTAAAATATGACAAAGTGAAAAATCTGCTTGTAGCACATAATCGATGGTTACAGATCTTCGTAAGTATTTATTCTAATTTGTCATGTTGTGAATTTTAAGAATCAATAATGTTGATCTTGGGCTACCTACCCCTGGTAAGTTATCAAAGTTGTATTGATAATTATCCCATGTGCCATAAGGATTGGCATCGCATTCAGTCTTGTTTGTGACATGACTTGCTCCCTCGCAATAGAAAAACTTGCCTTTCAAGAGCTAAAACGAAACAAAGGGTGAAATACTACTGACCTGGAATACTTTGTTAAGACAAGGGCTCCAGGGGTGAATTATTCCACTTATATTGCATGCTTTGTTAAAGCAAGAGTTTAAAGGCGAAAATATACCACTAATGTTTCATATGTTGTTAAAGTAAGGCTTTAAAGGTGAAACATACTACTAATATCCCATGCTTTGTTAAAGCAAGGGTTCAAAGGTGAAATATACCACTAATGTTTCATATGTTGTTAAAGCAAGGGTTTAAAGGTGAAATATACTACTAATATCCCATGCTTTGTTAAAGCAAGGGTTCAAAGGTGAAATATACTACTAACAGTGCATATGTTGTTAAAGCAATGGTTCAAAGGTCGGGTAAAGCAAAATGACCTTGCATTGCTGGGTCATAGCTGAATTGTGTGTTTACCATATAAAGCAGACAGAGATTAAGCGGTTTCGTATATTTGCACACATGGTTGGTAGTGTACACCAAAATTTGAGAAAGAAGGGGTACCACCCCAAGTAAACGGTCTAAAGGTTTTTCTTGCAGGGGACAGGTCCTGCTCTAAAAATGTTTTGAAAAAGTGCATGGCTAAAACGGATCTAAATAATTGAAAGAATCATATATTGTCAGTAAAAAGTCAGTATTTTGTTAAAAAACCGGAAACTGAACCCCTTAATAGTTTTGTAAGGTAGTGTATCCAAATATCCGTCACCCTGAGCAAGCCAGTGCGCATAGTCTCCATGTCCATGTTGGATAAGGATTTGTAGCCAATAGGGCATTTTGGTTACTGGAAAAGACTTTAGTATTAAATATGGAACCATACAATAGGTTGCTTTAGTCATATTCATCATTTAAGTCTTATTGAACATTTTAAGCATGAAACTTCCCTCTCATAACTCACTGCTTCCACGTGGTTTTATTACCTAGAATTCAGGGCTTTGCAAGAAATGAATTGTCACCAAATTGTGGGTTGGGATGGACTTTCTTCGGGTCGCAGGCATGTTACAAAAGAACTTTCGTAATACGATGCTTGTTGCAACTAGCATTAGAACTATCATTAGCAGCAAATCAAGGTCGTGCATTTCGTGTAGTTTATTTTATGCTGCCTGTGTCTACACCAACGTTTACAAATTTACAAGCTCAAAGCATACTTATTTTAACAAAAATAAAGTTTTAAACTAACGAATATTACCTGAACTCCTAATATGCCAAAAACGATAAAGAAAATAGCAGCTATTAGAACTGTATTTCCTATCGGCTTAAGTGAATATAGTAGAGTCTGTACAACAAGTTTAAGCCCAGGTGCTCGCTGAATCATCCTAGAAAATAAAAAGGAATCTTAGGTAGCTTGGACGGATGCATCAAAGGCAAAATGACTTGCCTTACTAAGTCATATTTCAACACCATCGTTTTCCTTCCATCTGAATTTGAAGCTATAATCATGGACAAATAGAAGTTAAACTTTTACTAAATTTCGGTGAAAATAGAGCAAATCACGCAAGACACTTGCCACATGAAAGTGGTGTCCAGGTCTGGTATTATTTGTTTTCTAGACCTCTCCGCTTAGCAGCAGGAAAGTCTGACATGCAAGTGCCCAAAATGCTCATTTTCAAGCTGAAAAATATTTTGGAACGGGGGTTTGGGAAACTTTCATATTTCATAGTCACGTTGTAGCTTTGATCGTTTAGACAGGAAGGAAGGAGGATGGCAATAGGTTTTTTTCTACAAAAATACCAATAATGAGGTAACAAATCCCCCTCGCGAATTTTCGTCGATAAACAACAAAAAATTTTTTGTCCACAAAAACACTCAGGCAAAACAGGTGTTTGCATACACGTCTGTGTTTACCTGGAAAAGTACGCTTATTCTACCCTTTGTTTCAACTGCATTCTTACAATATGACGATTGATTCTGTTAAAGAACTTTTCAGTTTCTAGCTGTGTTGTGACGTCATAATCTTCAATATCATTAAGAAACGTCTTTTCAAGAGCTATTAGATCAATAAATAAAGCCACTTGTTAAAATTCATAAAAGGCTAGCATTGACAAAACTGTAAATGATAATATATCCAAGGTAGTATATAGTATAGTATATCCTACCATCAAACACTCACTCCTTGGAATCAGAAATAGCCCAGTTTTAGTAAGATTCTGTACGCCAATACTACTATAACCGCACCAGGAGTTTTATATGAACAAGGTGCTTTGGCTATTGGTTTGTAAAAGCCATTGCATTTATATTACGGTCATCGATATATATTATTGTTCAAGGAGACAATGTTTTATCAATGGGGGTTAATGCCCCGTTATTAGAGAAGAATTTGCCTGGAGTACCCATATAAGCAGATGGAAAAATGTTACCCCATAGGGGTTTTTGTTAGCAAGCTACAGTTCCAGTGGAAGACCTGTTGCTCCATTGCGCTTTTGTTTAGCAGGAAAGAAAAAATGTCGGTGCATAGTTGCTATACGAACACAATATTATCTACATACTCATGATTATGCTGGAATCAACTAGCTTAATTCATTCCCCAGTTACTAGGCATCTAATAGACTTCACTAGAACTGTATTGATACAATACCAGACAGAATTTGCTGGTAGAACTTAAAAAATTCTCAAAATTCGTTGTGAAGACTCTTCTTTTCTCCAGACAGATATTATTATAATAATCAGAAACGTGATAGGTGAATTTTAAAAATGACGCTATAAAACAGGCTTCGGGGCGGAAAATAAATCAAATAGACTTGAGCTAAAGGAAATCAGCGCATTAGAAACGTTTTCATACCAATCTCATATCAATGTCCGATGTGTATCAGACAGTATTGGTAAGGTGTAAACAAAAGGACTTTCTCTGATTAAAAGCTACTTGGCACCGTTCAAATGAGATCTTTCATTTCACCAAATGTAAAGCATGAAACCGTACAAACTTTTGATACTCAATTCTACAGCATGTTGATTTCCTTCTTGAATATTGGATGGAGCATACGTAAGTAAGACGATAGTGGCCAATTCTCTTAAATCGTCCAACAATCTTCTACGGGTGCATGTGAAGGTGTCGCATCTTTAAATAAATCATTTGTGGTACAAAACCCAAGAATAGAATGCAGAAGACATTTCATACTTTTTGGTTGACTTTTTTAACCAATCAGCATAAATTGTCTGCTGTGTTTCACATCTTTTAATATCAGGGCTCAAAAAATTGTAAACTAGAACAGCAGCAAAGATAGACAGGGTCAACTTGTTACAATTTAAGGATAAACCTTTTAAGGAAGTCATCTTGTGCCACATGACATATATTACCTGAGTGGTCGCAATGTTCTCATAGCTCTGAGAACTCTTAAAGCTTTCAGGATTTCTGTTTGCTTATTAGATGTTACAAACGTCACCAGGATGTCAACCCAGGATAACAATACCAATAGGCCGTCTAAACAATTCCAGCCACTTTTTAGATACGATTCTTCTCCGATGACAAATCCAAATGCCAATACCTGCAATCAAATACATAAATTAGTTACAGTGAGCAAATGTGTTAAGACCACAACTGTCTATGTGGAATATTTGATGTTATTTATATAAAGAGCAGATTAAATACTGCATAAAGAAAAGTTTGAAAAATGAGAGATGCTAATATCCTTGATAAATGTTTGAATAGTTTTGCACAATATAACTTAACTAGTAATATAATATTATTATCAATACCACTGTCTTTCACTCAGTAAGAGTGAAGTACGTCTAAAGTCAGAAGCTAACAGTTCATGAATATTCTTATCAATAATTAGATAACTGCCTCTTCATGATGACTTAGAGTTCTTATGTATTTGTCTGAACCAAGTGATACGTTTTGATGTTAATATTTTGTTTCTATGTTGTCAAACAATTCAACAAGATGAACAACTCAAAAATTGGCTTCGGCTCAGCTACCTTTCTTTTTACAGATGTAGAAGAAGAAATTTACTCTTTCTCATTTTTCTCTTCCCGTTATTCTACATTTTTTAACGGAAATGCCCTTTATTGCATCCAAGTATCGTCAATCAAGTTGCTCGATCTCAGGCATGATGACTTGAAGCTCCTGTATCGTAGTCCCTCGATCTTGCAATACTATCCTGTTAATGCTGTTCTAAGCAATGCTGTATATTAGAGCTTCTCTATCGATATCTTAATCTTCAATGTCTTATCCATTTATTCAAATCTTGCGATATCATGCTCAGCGCGAAACAGACAATCGGTACCATTCCTCCTCTCATTATTATTATTATTATTATTATTATTATCATTCTCCTTCTTATTATTATCATCATTATCATTGTTGTTGTTATTGTAGTCTTATTATAATAGCTTGATGATTATTTTAGGAATGGTCTAGGAATAAAGTTATTCTACTTTATTCTACTTTATTTATTTATTTTATTTTTTTTACTCCGTTTATTGTCTTTTGTTGTTGCTATTGTAACTGTTGCTGTTGTTACTGTTGCTGTTGTATGTAAGACATTTTAAGTAAGCTACATATATCATAAGTGGCAACGGAAATACCTATTGTAACGAGTATCCTGCTATGTAATGGCTGATTTACACGCTACGATTTTGTCTGGCCGACTCACATTCGGTATGACGTACGTCTATTGCTCAGGAGCCTGATTTCACGGTTGTTGATCTCAGCACG
>JAAAKL020001705.1:0-29441 GCA_010016065.2 Carybdea cf. marsupialis auct. non (Linnaeus, 1758) | reverse complement strand
TGATGACATGAAGAAGATGATATATGGAAAGGCAGCAGTCTGCTGTGAGCTGCCGATCGACTTGTTTAAACACACGGGTGAAGTCAAAATGGTAAAGACGCCACTGAAAAAAGTGCAGTCGTAGAAAAACATGGGTTCTAGATATCTAGCCTACTGATGACTCTGCAAACGAAATATGCAAGAAATCTGGTGAGGATAGTCGAGACGATGTGTTGTGGTACAAGTTCATTCATGAAAATAAAGTAATGCAGAGCTCACAAGCTCACCATCAGAGCTTAATGTCAACAAAGGTCATGTTTAAACCCAATTCTGTTCAATGTGGTGCTTGGTGTCATCAGAGAGGGGTTCAAAATCGCGCTGCCATAGGAACCACTCTGTGTTGGTTAACTAGCCGTTACAGAAGGCAGTGAAGAACAACTGCAGAAACTATGGCAGATTAGTATGCAGCAGAAAGGATTGAAAACTACACAGCGAGAAGACAGAGTTCATGGCAAGTAGGAGGGGCGCCAACATCAACATCAAGGATGTTAAACATCTTTGTGTCCTACGAGGCTCCTAGTAGTAATAAGAGCCAAGTAGGTGTTATAAGAGTAGTAGGGGACGTGTGGGATGCGTATCAAATGACCCTTTTAAATTCTGTTTATTGGCTTACAGGATCCTAAGGAAACCATTACGGTATTTTAATGTTATCCCTGTTATAATAATCAGAGATATTTACCATCACTACTTTCAACTAGTTTTATATGTGTCAAATTTTTGTGAATGCGTAAGTTTGTAAGTTGCTGTGATTTTAAGAGGTACCTTTATTGCAACTTTCGTTTGTCTTCATATGGCAAATAAATATATATATATAAAGGAACATAAATCTTAGTAAGAGGACGTATGTCAGCAGGCTGGACCAAGTGGAGAGTGTTGAAACTGTACAACACCATAATACACTGGGTTCTCATATTCGGTGCAGTTGAGAATAGTCAGAGGAGTGACATTGAGAAATAAAGGGTTGTAAACAGAATAAGGAAATTTGGAGTAAATGGCATCATGGAGAAACTAAGAGAGAGAAAATGGAGATTTTATGGACATGTAAGTCAGATGGACAAGGGAAACTGAGTACGAGAGGTGATAGCAGTAATCACATCGGGAAGAAGGCAAAGCGGAGATTAAATGTAAGATGGAGAGACAACATAAAAGGAGCCTTGAACCACTTCGGAGAATTAACTGGCGGCGACACATACAGAAAGACCTCGAGGGATAGGACTCAGACTGCTTACCATAAAACATGGAGGGGACAAAAGGTAAAGGAAACAAATGCAAAAGGTTAAGATATATGGTCCTGCTCTCTCTACTTTCTCATCAGAATGTATTCTACTTTTTTTATTCAACTATATTTTCCGTTCATCGTTTATTTTCAATATATTTTTGTATGTGGACATTAAGGACAGCTAGACAAACCGGAGAAATGTTAAAATATGTGAAATGAAATCCCCACGCATGATCCCGAAACACACCATTAGGACAGTCTTTCAAGCCAAGTCGCCAGTATGAAAACGTACCTTATCATTCATTTCCAATGGTCTCCTATCTTTCAAGAGCACTGTAGTGAAGTATGGCTTTTCATGGCTTTCATGAAGTATGGCTGTTGTTAGTCAACCTGGGAAATGCAATCAGATTGTTAGCCTCTAGCTCTAGGGGTAAAAAGGATTTCCACATAGCAATGCCAACAAAGGACAATCGAGATAATTAGTTGCAGTTTATATTTCAAAGGTTTATAATAGCATGTATAATATCATATAGTTAGTCCGGGTAAACACTTTCTTTCGGTTAAAGATATCTAGGCGGAATTTACAACGAGGGGGCCAAAAAGTATACATACATAATATATATATCAATAGAAAGATCTCAATGAGTACTACAAGAATATGAAAGAAAATCGTGGAGATATGCATGTTCCGGGGAGTAAAAGGGTGAAAGGTTAAAGCAATGTTCCAGAACTTTTGTTCACAATATAGGGTTAGGGGTCTGTCAGGAAGCCAGACAAAGTATTTTAGGGTTCTTTGACTTGGCAATGAGCCGGCCGAGTAATTTATGTAAGTAACAGTGCCTGATACTGTACTTTGCATGGTAACGTTAAAAGTAAAACCAACAATTGTAACGAAGGAAGCAAACTCATTTATGCATCTTCACACAAGTCAGCAACGTGCATTGTAGAAGTCGTGCACGTTAATTAAGAAGCCCGCAGGTGTGTTCACTTTCACTGGAGTGGATCATCCAGGAGAACATGGTTGCTTAAATTGTACCCAGGCACCAGCTGGCTCTGGAATTTGAAGGCATAGCTTTTCTCCACCTCACTTGTCGCGCTACTGCTGTTGGAGAACTTTCTGGACCAAACGAAGCTTTTCATTCTAGTTTATATTGATACCTCAACATATAATTTTTATCTCAACAATCAGATAAATTCTGTGGATATAATTGGCATCTATTTATAGCTCTAGTGTTGTGCATTTCCATCACTGACAAAGTCATGGAGAAGATAACAAAGTCATGGAAAAGATAATAAAGTCGTGGAAAAGAGTCGTAACAAACTATACTCTTGCAGATAGTAATCTGCAAATGATACGAGATGGCTGGTAAAAATAGTTTATTTAAAATGTTTCTTTTGGTTACAAGACTGGGGATTCAACTCAATCTTCAACAAACCTTGCATGCAAAGCAAAATTTTAGGAAGAAGGATGATGGATAATAGTTCCGCGTTATACTCAACTTTGCTTGGAATCATGTCCCTTCAAACATACAAGTTTAGATGGCAAATATATTTGCTTGCTCTTCATGTAAATTACAACAAATAAATAATTAATATATAATAAGAACTTTTCATCAACTTTAATCAAACCATGTCAAATTTTAATTCGTTATAATTAAACCCGAAATGCAACCTAACTATGCTTCCTTAACCTGACATGATTTCGACTAACTTGAATCCTATTCCACAGCTAAAACCTAACCCACTCGTCAACCTGAAAATATAAGGAACCTCAATAGACCTTAACCAACCCTATGAAAAGCCCGCTCCCGACTCCATAAAAGAGCTAAAAGCTAGCCCTTACGGTAAACCTAAAATGCCTTGACCCTTAAACTAACTTTTTGGCTACTCTACACCAACGTCGGACCTCCAGACGCTAACCAACAAAGTAACTCAGTGCCTATGATTTACACCATATTTGTAAATTACGCTTGAACGCAATCAATCACTACTTACCGGCAACTTAAAACGAATCCATTTCATCTCTGTACCCCCGTTTCAACAGCATTTCTGACAACTTCTTTTCAATAGACGTTCGAATCGTTATTTCACGAAACTGAGCCACCACAATTTTCTTCCGAGTGAAAACTTGGTCTTTCTCACCTATTCTAAAGGAACCACGTGAATTGCCAACGTTGTATCAGCCAATCAAATACGTGATACGAAAAGCCCGCGCTTGAAAAGAACCCGGTTTTCAAAGCAGAGAAATTTCGGCAGGAATCTCTCGAAACAGATCACGATGATGTAACTATTTCTCGGACCACACCAACCAGACAATGATACCAAAAACACCGCATGTGTAACAAGATATTCTAAGAAAAGAAATGCTAGGGGAAGCAAAAGTTTATTACCATGGTGTAAAAGTGATGATCAGGGACCAGACAGAAACATCACAATGGCTCGCCAGCTTGCTGAAATTTTATCTGAAATTTCCATCAAGTCTGTTTCGAAATATATTAGCTGTAGGGAATCTGTCATCGACTGACGCAAAGGTCCTATTATCCAAATGCGTCACCTCTTGATATCATTGATTCATTTTCTCATCTACTTATAGTAGAACATTTCAATCTAGGATGGGGTCATGTAAAATGTTTGGTAAACAAAATTCATGACGATATATGAGGATCTCAGTGCCGAATCCATGTTAAGAAAAAGGGGACGTAGCCAAGAATCAATGTGCGAGATTGTGATGCCACAGTCCTTTTATACTTCAGTACATAGCTACACAAGAAAAATAGTCTGTTTCAAGATACTCTGCTCCCAAGAGCTTCAATCCGATCTACGTTTTTATTGTGTAGGCGTAAAACTTCAAGTGATGTTTCTACAAAGATATGAAAGGGGGAGGGGGGCTTACGTCCTTTACGCCTCCTGCTTGGTCTAGACCTGACTCTTCTCTATTTGCAACCCTGTATGAAACAGTGTTTGTAATCTAGTCAAACTAAAGTCTTCTCCCAGACACCCTATTGTAAGCGAAGCCCTTCTATGCATTTCCATCCACTGAAGTTATTGGAAATCACTTCCACCTTCGAGACACCAACAGTATTGTAGTGGTTGCTCTATGCATAGCCAACTATTTAACTGTTCGTTGAAGTAAAAGCCGGATCCTCCAGATAAACAGTTACCAACGGCTTTTCTCTTCCTCTTGCAATTTGATCTACTCATTGTGGCATCTTGCTTCATCGTTAGTGCCATGCTCACGATCCATAATGCTCGGGAATAGTTTTAGCACATTAAATAATACTCTTCGCTACAACAAATAATAACCATGGCTACAATGAATAATACTCTTGGCTACAGTAAATTATACTCTTGGCTACAATGAATAATACTCTTGGCTACAATAGATAATACTGTAGGCTACGATTTTAAACATTACTCATGGCTACAATGAATAATACTCATGTCTACAATAAATAATACTCTTGACTACAATAGATAATACTCTTGGCTACAATAAGTAATACTCTTGACTACAATGAATAATACCCTTGGCTACAATAGATAATACTCTTGGCTACAATGAATAATACTCTTGGCTACAATAGATAATACTCTAGGCTACGATTTTAAACATTACTCATGGCTACAATGAATAATACTCATGTCTACAATAGATAATACTCTTGGCTACGATTTTAACATTACTCATGGCTACAATGAATAATACTCATGGCTACAATGAAAAATACTCTTGGCTATAATAGATAATACTCTTGGCTACAATGAATAATACTCTTGACTACAATAGATAATACTCTTGGCTATAATAAGTAATACTCTTGGCTACAATGAATAATGCCTATTGGCTACAATATATAATACTCTTGGCTACAATGAATAATACTCTTGGCTACAATAGATACTACTCTAAGCTACGATTTTAACATTACTCATGGCTACAATGAATAATACTCATGTCTACAATAGATAAGACTCTTGGCTACGATTTTAACGTTACTCATGGCTACAATGAATAATACCCATGGCTACAATGAATAATACTCTTGGCTATAATAGATAATACTCTTGGCTACAATGAATCCCTGGAGTAACCCGATAGGACGACGATCCCATTTTAAACATTACCACTTCTCTGAACTCAAAGCGTTTGTAACAACATCACTGTAATATTCAGGTAATGCATATCCTACAGCAAATCAACTCTTCTAACCAATCCACGAGGCACTAACTGATTCGTATTTCCTCATTGGTCTTGTAGGTGTAGGGTAAGGAGCCCTAAATAACCAAAGAGAGACGAGAGGGCTTGGATCATATGATCTTGGAGCAATAGAGCAAGAAATAAAGATTAGTATACATTTTACTATATGGTAAATTGTCGACATATACTTCATATTGCAACTGCAATTCTTTTCTGAGTGGGAAACGCACTAGAAAGTAGGGCTGGTACACTTTACAAAGAAAGCATATATTCGTGCCATTCGACGGAGAGATAGTTCTGCAGCAAAAGTAACGAAGTTTTAAACAAAATTGTCGCATCTTTAGCTATTTCATATATAGCGATCTGATGCACCTCCGACTCCATTTCGTTCTTCTTCTAGTCGCAGTCTTATCTTACCAGCGCGAAACACCATGATGCAACAGAATGAATGGCACCAGACTTGACTTCCAGACATGTGCTCTCGTCGCAACCGTAACTAAGGTTTAACTTAGTGATTTATTATTTGCGTGCGTTTCAGTGGACATGACAGAATCATCCCGACCCTCCTTGTTAGCAATATTTATACAATAAACGTGCGACTCCAAAGTAGCCGTCTCTGATAAGCAGTGGGCAAGATATTATAACTACCCTATACAAAAGTAAAACTAATGAACAGTTTTTCTAATATATAGATGGTAGTTGGGGCACATGTCCCTTACTTTGGGCTGCCAGGTGGAAATAGAAGCAATCCATCTGTGCTGTTCTTCTCTCCTCTGGCATTCCCCGTGCAAAATGTGAAATAAACGCGACGGACATCAACGGACAGTCCCTCCAAGCTCGCAGACACTGCATGGACCAGACGCTCGCAATAAGATATAGCAATGAATTGGTAAAACTACGAACGTCGGCTGGAAAATTTTACTTAAACGGATAAAATAATGGGGAGGATTGTTTAGCACATGATTAGCGGACAAAACCCTGAAATTTCCCATGCCCCTATGTTTCACTTCAATTCGTTTTCTAGCTTCCTTATTATTATGACTTCGATGATGACAACCAACAGTACGCTGATGTAGATCACATTGCAGCAATACTAGCAGTTGCTACTTCATTCCCGCAATTCGCCTGTTACTTCAGGAGTTTATACGTTTATGACGTCAAACAGCCAATTCTCTGAACAAAAAGTCAAACAATACATTACATTTCTAAGTAACAATGAAGCACTTAACCATAATTAGGCAAACCAATTGGCCTGTTATGCTTTGTGTGCAACATTCAGTCACATAACATAGCGTACACGAACATTTGAAACGCGACAATGAGAGATTTCATTTTCGAAGTAGACGATGCAATGGAATAAGCAGCTGATTTGATAGTACATTTTATAGCTGATACAGCAACGGGTAGGTGGCATTCAACACCAAGATTGCAAATAATCCTAGTAAATAATAAAACTAATTTTTCTTGGGAATGCTAGTTGAACATTAGCAATTTAACTGACAGACATAGTGTGTTGCAGTCGCTGGAGTAAGTTCTGAGATTTTTCAAATCCTTCACTCGCAAAAAAAATTGGACCAAATTTTGGCAGTCCTTGCAGTGTGGAGTGTCTACGGGAAAACTGTTAATACAAAAGACAAACACAGGGTCTCTATCTCGTCATCGAAGTAATGGGCGTTTCAGCACTAAACAATAACTGATGTTTGCCATTATGGTCTTGATATTGAAGTTGGAAAATTGAGAGAAAATATTATTCCACGTCTACAATAAAATCACGTCTTGCACGAAATACACCCTGGTTGACGTAATATTACATTTCTAGCAACCATTTTGTGCAAACGATTGATAAACAAATGATTGACTACCACATCCTGCAGTTTCCCTCAATTAAACATTCCCCAATTTCCAACAATGAGTCGATGTTCAGTCTTCTTAAGAGAAAATATTGACTGGGATCTGAAGTCTGCGCAAAGACAGAGGACTACGGGGAGGCATGCACTAGCAACCCTGCTAAAAACAATACTCCCGTAAACGACACAAACCTTTGCCCCTTATTCTGGGTCAGTGATATCAATACTTACAACAGAAGAGAACACAAAAAAGGACAGCATTGTGTACTATCTTTGAAAATATACAAAATTGTCATTATACAAAACAACCGTGACGGCCATGAATGGCAATAGTAATTTTATCTACTTCGATGGCCCGCCGTGGCAAACTTGCACATTTAACTTAGCAAGGAGTCTCATGAAGTCTAAAAAACAGGGGAAGATTCTTGGACTTTGCTCTCTATCTTGCGCAAGTAATTCCACTTCATACAAAACTCGTAACTCGAACGATTCCTAGAAACAGATTAGCAGTGCGGAACGATTACTGCTGAGCAGGAATGAGTCATTTCTTCCACTTTAGATTGTACTGCATTAAATACGACTGATGTTTGATCTGCTTTCGTAGCCTGGGCCCAGTAGTTGTGAGCCTGAGACTGACGTTTCGGTTAAGTGTTCTCACAGTATACCCACTGATTTAAGAACGCCGTAATTTCTCGATAAAATCAGAAAAACCAATAACAGTCTTAATAGGAACAGCTAACGATTTTGTTCACCCTCGAGTCCCAACGTTGTACATACAATTGACAAAAATTCTCAGAACGCGCTACGGTTTGACACAATTGTTGTTGATCATGCAACTTCCACTTACTTTCCATATTCAAATTCATTGCTTCGAAAATACAGATCTGACAGATGATCCTGGTCACTTATTACTGACATCAAGTCTGAATTTGACCACAAGGCCACTTCAGTACTGACGCTTATCTAAAACTTTCCGTAGCATGCACTATTGAGTCTCTTCACCTTATCATCCATCTAAATGGTAAAAGAAGATATTCTCTGAAGAGATGACACAAGAGCCATTCCTTCTACGCTCACACAATCTCAATTTCAGTGCCTATCATGCTAGCCCACATTCTGTCCCACACGACGCTGCAGAACGCTTAAAATGCGGCAGTTAACATAGGCTCCTCTCTGATTGAAGCTCAAAATGTTATAAGACACAAACGCTTGGAAACGTTGTAAAGGGATGGCGCTTTTTGGCATCTTGGGAAGGTACGGCACCCTCCCGCTGTCTTTGTACCCCTTTTCGGTGCCTCCAGAACGAATGTTTGAAATGGAGATAAACCTGTGACTTCAAATGATTACCTAATGATCAGGTGTGCCAATGTGGAAGCACGAACCCAGTAGGAATTAAAGGCCTCTTGCAAAGTTTCTTATCTGTTCTGATCAATAGGCAAACAATCTCGAATTGAAGAAAGTCATGTTCACTATTTTAGTACAGTTCTTGCCACCACCACATTTGGATGTTACAATTCGACAAATTATCAAGTACAATTACAAGTGATGTTGACAATGACACGAACTTCTGTAGAAAATTATAAAAATACAACTTATGCATACAAGAATATCTTTCTATTCCAACAAAGCAGTGGGTTGCTCTTTTACATTGTAAAAAAATGACGGCTTTCATTGATAGTAGCATTGATACAAAATACAGATAACAACAAGGGCCTCTCTTGCTACACAGCAACAAAAGAAAGGCTTCAGTTACTTGTCTTTGACAGATACATGTGTAGAGAAAGCGTAACACGGCGGACCATCGCATCCCATATCTCTTTCTCCTGTTGTCAACGTCATCTAAGCAACTCCCTATAACGACTAGGAGGAGCCTGAGCACCTGAGCAACAGGACAGTTGCTAAGATCTGCAACATGCTACTACTAAACACAGGCCTTTGCAAAAATAAGCCATTTTACGAATTTTTGTCGGTTTTGTCGGTGGTGAGTTCCTTTTGCATGACTTACCCATTCCCTTAAAACTGCTAAACTGCATTTACAGCTGTAATTACAATAGCACAGCTCAGTCACGATGATAAATTTACATTAGGCACGAAAAAATCTGACTTCTCCGCGAAATGGTTCGTCCGAAAAAGTTTGTGCCTCATCAAATATCCCAACACATTTCTTTTGCCAGAAAGAAATGACAAAAACTATGAACCCGCAAAAACTCTTCCAAAATCTGTTTCACATTGCAACAATACGAATTAAGGAAACATGCGACAATTTGATGTAGGAAATTGTTAGATCCGAAATTTTCCTCAAAAATTACTTCTGGTACAGCATAACTCCACCCCCAAAAGAAAGTTTCCCGTAAAGCTGCCTGCTTATGAAATTTGTAATAAGTCCGCTAATGTGAAATACATGCGATCCTTAAAACCAATACATGGTTTCGTTCATCCGTATTCTAGTATCATGCACATGTGCTTTTCTGGCAATACTGCTAAACTAATTGTCTCCTGAATAAGAGACATGACAAACGCAAGTAGTTTCGAAAACGCTGCCGATTTTACAAAGATTTACTGGTTAAAACATGTACGAGGAAACTATATCTGAAAAGTAATGGTACGTCTCATGATTATCAGGCAAGGAAAATCCTTTGTCTTAAAGATCCTTGCATCTGCCCTGGAGATAACAAAATGAAAGCTGGGGGACACTAAAATCCTGGCAATCAAGTACTGTACAATTTTTTGTAATGATTATGGCGCTCTCAGGAACATTTCAGAAAATTGCAGCGGGGAATAGAACTTATAACAATATCTTCATAAAAGAAAAACAACTTTTGGGCCAGTCAGAAGATGATACAACATTTTTGGGTTATTAAATCTTCGGATAAGCTAATTTCAAAAAAAATAAAAGGTGAGAGTGTTTTCTTACTAATGTAGATCTTGAAACCTTTACTTGACGAGTACTTTCACAGCGTAGTCACTATTGGAAAATGACAGCTAACAAAATAAAAAGAATGAGTAGCTTCTAAATGAAAGTTCACAACGTTGTAAAGGTATCCAAGGCTACTGAGACGCAAATAAAGAATCTATCTCAATCAGACGCAAACATAGGTAGGTTTTTGAAATCCCTGCGGGTCGCGCTAACTAGGGCTTTAACTGGTATTAATCAAATGATGAGGGTGCCGTTAAGAGAAGGTATTATACAGACGGAAGTTTTTGCAAAGCTGATGCCATCAGATATGGCATCGGCATGATCTGTCGGATTATGTAAGCATGTGACCAGTAACAGCGGGAATGTTTTGAAGCCTCATCTGCAAACAATAGTTTTCTGCACAGTTTAAGTTACCTTCGGTGAACCTGAAGTTATGTTAATTTAGTCAAACCGCGCTTCTTTGCATCTGTGCTGTATCTGTATTGAAGATAACCAAGGAGTTAATTCGGGGAACCTTTATATAATTAAAACCCATCTTATCTCAACGAACAGAAACCTTATCAAAATGAACCATCGCTACGATTACCGTGCTCTTTCTATATCCTTCGAAATCCGATTCGAATGCCTGTAAATACATTCGAAATTAGCAAAAGACATAGTTCGTCAATATAATAAAATGAATAATCGAGCAAATGTCCTCCCTCTTAACAATTCGAATTCTGCAATGTACGTTTATCAAGGTGAGTGTGACATGCGCACTATCGTCCGACAACGCCCTGGCGAATTTCATTACAATAAAAAATGGGACAACGGGGAAACAAACGTATGTCTTAATTCGTAATACTACGAATGGAAATAACGTCATCCCGTTCACACGGTCATGACCGTAACAGTTGTTTATAGTAAAATTGACACAGAATCTACATTGATAAAATTGGTAACATAAATTTGTCCCAAAATACTGATACTTAAGACTAAGATCGTCACTTCATATATGTATACAGAAAATGGTATAAAAATAGGACTTATCATACAAAATATTCCACTTGCAATCACGTACAAAACGATGTTGCTTAACTACCTGAAAATGACTAAGCATGCTTCATACCAAGCCTACTTACACCCTTCGCTTGATTTCTCTCCATTTATAAGACGAAATTCATTTGGTACCGTATAGAAATCACTACGTTGATGCCATCTACCCATTTTCAGTTTTTATCTCATATCTTCTAAACAAAGACATACATGGCCAACTTGCATTGCTCTCACGTTGCCTCAATGACTTGGATTGTGTAGTTTGATACTTGATTGTTGGCCAAATTTAACTTCAAAAAACTAAAAGTAACTTGCGTTGTTGCCGTAAATAAAAAAGCAAAAGTTCTTATACGCAGTGGAAGTCATATCAAGTCGCACACCGCCGTTCTGTGCTTTCAGTGAATGGTCATTTGGGCCAAGAAATGACTTTTTATCAAAGAAGAAATGAAAAATCACTGACAATGATAGTTCCTGGCAAATGCCTTTCTGTAATTCCTCTTAAACTATTTTCGAATTGTGAAAGCAACGTGATACAGCTTCATACTTCGGTCTCCTATGGCGCAAGTCGCCGATACAAAAACTACGGCAGGATCTGGCTGCAGCTATACCATAATCAAGCCCTCGTGAATCTTCGCTCTATCTAGTCCATAAAACGGCCAATGGTGTTGGTAAGCACATGACTCACTATTCCTACCATCCTGTTTCGAAAAAAGGACACGTTTTAGAACAAAAGTTAAATGACTTTCGTTCTGCTACCAAAGCAACAGAGCACCCAGAATTTCGTGCAGAGATAATCTCGAGGCACCAGTGAAACAGTGTCTCAACATCAACAACCTATCCGAAACTACAAAGGTAGCTAAATATTACAAACTTCTCTCGCACAGCAGTCCAAAACCAGTTGCGATAATCCTCTAAAACTAGTCAAAGCCTATATGAAACAAACTAAGTGGCCTATAGAAAAGTTAAGGAAAACAATCGTCAGTGAAAGCCTTGACGGACTCCATTACGAAGTCAAAAATCAATGGCTTTAACCTTCTTTAACTTAATTCACATAATTCTGCACAGCTGTCTCATTCTATTATCTGTGACTTAACATGGTACATTCCAGCGTGCGACGATGGTTTAAGTGATACCTAGCATTAGCCAAACCCATGCAAAAATAGCTTTCATTTACGCTTTAATCATCTCCCACACTCGTACAAAGGACGAATACTAAAATCCACACAAAACTAAAAAACAGGGTAGCTAAACTTGTGTGACAGGACACGTTTTTAAGAGCAAAAGTTAATGCTGAAAAGGATAATTTAAGGAATTCCGGAAGCAAATTTTCATGATTCCTTGCAGTTAAGGACTTAACACATGCTGAGCATGGCTGTAAGATCAAGTCTGTGTCCTATGTTGAAGCCGAGACCTTTACTACCCCCACCTTCGACCACACTCGTTAGTATTCCAACATACTGAAAACGATCCATAAAAAGTTTGTGTAAAGGGATACATGAAGCCCCTTCTACTCAAGTACATCCAAAATTTCCTATCGGTTGCGAAATAGCTTTCCTTTAGCTCCCTTAGTGCGTTCAGTAAAGTAAACCAAGTATGGAATGCCCATATGTGGGGAATGGGTGGGTTATCTTCACATTTTTCTTAAGGCTCGACAGCCCCCTTAACCGTATATGGTAACCATAACTAGCTTTGATGATCACCGATCCTATTCTGTGACACATACCTCAAGGACTACGTACCTACCGTCAAGTGCACCGGAATTTTCGTGTACCATGACATTATGCATAAATTATCTACTTAACAAAACACTTCGCATATTTCATTGAAGCTGCCAAAAAATGAAATTGCTCATCTACAACCATTCGACGGCTGAGTTGGGGTCCATTCCTTTGTTTCGACCAACTATCAACTTCTAAGATTCATTCAATCAAACTTATCTTGATGAAGCGGGCCAAGCAATTCCCCTCACTTCTCACTTTGTATAGTATCACTAAACAGTACTCGAGCAGCGTACATCGCATAAAACTGGAATGGGATATACAAAAATCGAGAAAATGGGAAAACTGGCGTGAAAAATTATAATTCTAAGCTATAAATTGTGGCTTTAATACAAAAAAAATGCATCTACTATGCAGGCCAGTATGTACAAAAGCTTGAAGTTCCAAATTCTCCTACACAATGGCATCAGCCTATCAAATCTTTTAAACAAATTAGCAATGCTCATACCATGGTTACATACAAAATTTCATCCAATTTCAAAATAGTAATTGTATGCAAAAATAGATCACCCTGACTCAGCAAACATTATCTGCATAAAGACATAAAAAATGGTGTCTTCTTGCCTACCAAACTATAATATTTCGCTATTCCCCAAACTGCTAAGTTCCACAACTGCATGTCGATCAGATTATTCACACAGCATAACATGGAAACGGAATCCGAAATTGTTTGCTCAGAGCAAACATATTGGTGTGTTGAACCCTTCATACTCACCCCCACCATTTTCAGAGCACAGGGTTGTTCCAAGGTGTAAGGTTCTTATGGCAGTACAGAGATCTCTTGTTAAACCTAACAGACCAGAATGAGCTTCCGAAGTCCGTGGAACAAAGTCGAAAGTAAACTTTCTTGACCATTGCTCATTGTAGAAAGGAAGATTGGTTTCATTATCACCTTCAAATGCGACCCAGATACTACATAACAATTACAGAGGTACAGAGATATACAGCACGGCCGAAGCACAGAACACTGACATAAAAACCATTGAAATTGGCAGCGGCATTTGGTAACCTGGTCTCCACAAACTGAATGGCATGGCTGAGTAAAAACTAGCTTCGATGTAACTCTTATCGCTCTACATTTCCGTTCGAATGGTACGAGGTGCTACCCACGCGTGGACGATTTCGATTATTTTGCAAGGCAACTACACAGTCATCTACGGAATGTAACATATCCAGGAACGGTAGCAAGTTAAGTAGCTCCTTATCATCTTGGTCATCAAACCAGGACCGCACTGGTACCTGAAAAAGAAAGACAATAATCAGAAACCATAACAATTCTACATATTAACATTGATAATAACATTTCTACTGTTTTCTTCTGACATGGGAGAGCAGGCCTCGGATGCATGTGCTAAAAAACAACTAAACAAACAAAAACAGCAACAAACCAAACCAAAAAGCAATAAAAAACCGTAACTACAACAACAAAAATTTACAATAACAACAGCAAAACCTACCAATTAATTGTTTACTCTATTCAGTAATATATTTAAATTAATGGAATGAAAAGTAACAGTTTTGGAGAGATCCAGTCTTTGTTGGGCCTGCTAAGGACGCAACAAGATGCAAGAGCACATAGGAGGTAACAATGGGATACTCTACATATTAGAAAACGGGATATTAAGAAACTAAAAGGAAACCTTTTATAATTTTTACAATCTTTAGAGGCAAATAGATTTGCAACTTTTCAACAAGCTCTATTAATAAGAAAAGGAAACTAAAAATGGGAACTTTCGCATGGTAAAATAGAATTCTCACTAACAGTTTTGAACCCAGAGGATGAAAACAAAACGAAGTAATAGCAAAACTAAGTAAGTCAGAGCTATATAGCTGACAAAAACTTGTTAATATACGATATACATGATATATACTCAAAGATATTTATATGTAACCTATAACTTTTTGATTTATTGATTTGGGTCTCCTCTTCACATTGAAAGGAATCTCTTTAGTTCTGTTTCACAACGCGCCACTTCGCATGGAAGACCATTTCTCTACTATCTCGTAAAAGATGAAACTATACGAAACATTTCTTTTCAATAAAAAATGGCATGTGACTCTTAATGAACTCTGTAAATGATCGATGTCGGTTCTCGAAAAAGATATTTTCCCAACCGTCCTTTAACTTCAAGAAGATGAATAACTTCTGTTTTATACGTAGTGTTACGAACAGCAAATTCTACTATTACTTGCTTCTGCCAGTTATATGTCACTGGAGATTTTACAACTAAATATCATATGGGAGGAGCTAGAAGATCTTTCGACACAATCTTAAAACGTACGTGACGTAATACTTGGACGTTTCCATGAAAGCAATCTGTAACATTCCCTTCTAACAACTATGATATCCCACTATTATAAAAGAAGCTGAGATTCGGTATATTAAAAGTAATACTTACTGCGTTTTCAGGATGAAATATGTAGGATGCTGGCGAATTATCGATAATGATCACGTGTTCAAGGTTTCTTCCAAGTCTACTTAAATCCTAAAGACAATAAGAAGTTAGAGATATGGTGCATAATTAGCAAAACGGCAACTTTCGCTACCTATAAAAGTGGAATCCAACACCAACACTCTAAAACCCTTCTCGACTTACGTTTAGATTATAGGGCATGGCACAACAGGAAGAAATAACCGTAAATATAACAACTCATGTCCTCCTGATATCAGGCTACCAAGTATAGTCCGAAACACCTTCGTGGCCGATGTAAACGAGCAGTGCGTTGCATGGATCAAGTCAAACATCTTCTATTTACGCTATAAGTTCATTACAGTAAGCTGAAGTGCTAAGAATATCATACAAACTACGCATCCATCTCTCTTTCGGGCCCCAGATTAAATGAAAACAACATGAAATTCATTTTGCGCATATATGGTCCCTATCCACCTACAATGAATAAATGGCTTGTTTCAAGAATGCCAAGACATCCTTACTGCATGTTTGGTTGGCACTAAGATGGAACAATCCTTATAAAAAGCGTATGTTCCACAAAATATCGTCTTCCATAAACCTCTGCAATATACTAATCACGGAACGTTACCTGTGGATTCAAGAGGGCTAAAAGGACCCGAGGTTACAGCGCACTACTTTCCTGGGACCCCCCGTAAAAAATCCCCCGTAAAAAAATCAACGAAAACATTTGGGGACTACTGACTCAACTAATGACAATGCTAATGTGCTGTCCCTTGAATGTCTCTTAAGAACGAGATATCTTCTGTAGACAACAATTTATGGCGTACATCTGCTAGGAATATTTTATCAGTCCATTTTCATGCACTATGATATAAATCTAGTGTGGTTTTTTCACGGCCCTAAACACGGATACACTGCAAACTTTCAGTTTGAAAAGATACCAGAGAACATATAAAAGTATGTCACAAGAAACAACATTTTAAACTCAAATGTTAATGTGTACTCTTATTCCGTTAAGCAAACACAAAGAAAAAATCCGAAAAAGCAACAATTTTAACGGTGTTATCATAAAGGTATAGGAGCGTACACGTAGGTTTGACGTCGAAGATCATGTTTTAACTGGGAGCGTCCGCCATGTTAGTTCTAAATTTCAAAAACTTGCCCGGTATTGTGCCGACAAGTAATAAAACAATCTTATGACATATCAACGAATTTCCTTCTCTGTGCATGCAATTCTCGAAGATACTAAGGTGTGATATGCTGCCACAAATAGAACAAAAAGTTTGACGAATAACACGTCAGCGAGGGCCAATTGCATACCTTAACATAATTGCCTTCGTGAAAAACGCAAGATTCCCTGAATAGTCGAGCTCTAAATGTTCCATATTTGTCGAGAAGATCTGCCACAGGATCTGCATACTGAAGAAAAAGATGTAAATGCATATGTATATCAAATTAAAAAAGCCAAACGATTAACGGCGGGTAAGCTACAAGATTGTTTTCGCAATATTAAATCGCAACTGATAGAACTATCTCCAGATTGATTCTCCTGGAATAAGGACAGTTGATGAAACAGAAACCCTTTTATAATGTTACAGAAGAACAACATGATGTACCTCAATCAAAAGCTTACACTTACCTTCGCTAAGCTGGCCGTGAATAAAACACATTCATACAATTCTCCCATTCGTTTTAAAAATTCGTCCACAAACGGTCGTTTTAATACATAAACCTGCAGACAGGGAATAAAACAGTACAGCTCAATAAGTATAGTATATATTTAATTGGCAAATAACAAAAGAATCTGTGTCTGATAAAATGAATAACAAAATAAGTATAATCAAAGAGAACAGAAGTTTGTCAACATCAAGATCCATGTCACTTCATAACAATTAAGTATATACTATTTAAAAATTATATTCACATCGATGAAGAAAAAATTGTATCAATAATTATGTTAGTCACTTAAGGATTCTTCTCACATCTCCAGCACTACAAGATAAGTAAGATGATACTCTCGTGTAATCATGAAAGCTTCTGCTTTGCCTGCGTTTAACTACTTTGGCCACTTCTTGTACAAGAGCGACTTAACGGCTTGTTTCAATTTGAAAGGCACCACAGGACGTCAGGGAATTAAAATGTCTCAAAATTGAAGTTACTAGTATCTGAGTATTACTTAGTTGCATAAAACCTAGTGTATTCCTGGAATACGTTGACATATCGCCAAAAATGGTCACCGCTGTACTTGATAAGTTGTTCCTTAAACCAAAGTCAACTGAGAAGATGCGACTGCAGATCAGCAAACACTTTGGAGTCGGCCATAAATGGTGGCTTCATGTGTAAAACCAAAGACACGATTCGTTTCACTCCTAGCAATCTGTTCCATGCAAACGACGATTATAAAGTCAAAAACGTTGCTAGCTGCAACTGAGAAGGCAGGCGAACTTATGTAACACACGAAGAAGGGGCATTGGCAATGCTAATGCTTTCAGTATTAAAAGAGTTAGATGGTGCGGCTATTTGAAAGAAAACATGCCAGGAAGTAGCACGAACCAGTCATTTATCTACTAATATCTACGCATTTCAGTTCCTTTTAATCATTAAATAGGGTCATAAACATAATCTGTACACGGCTGTAAAGTGGAGCGGGGTGAAGGTAAATCACTTATGGTCGAAATGGTCATTTAACTTTTCATTTTAGTTCCCAATGTAAATTGGTTTAGTACCGAGAATGTCATCCGTATAGGAACCGATGGAAACAATTATATCTTATCCTTGTTTCTTAAGTCTTAGTTCACAGCATGGACTTGTTATAACCATAATATACAAGCCTTTTTTGCTCAATGTTGCGCCACAAACCGGCACAGGTATTTAAAAGGGCCGCAAGTACTGGTTCTAATCTTTTAAGTGGTCAAGGCCCTTGTGAACAACTTGCATCTGTTTAACACTACAACTTCATTTCTCGATGCAGAACAAATCACGTCTGTATGTTCCAGGCAGATATGACTAGTTGGACCGATATGACTAAATAGTAATATTGGTCTTGGAACGACATGGCTACTCCAAAGTTTGGATCATCGCTCCAAAACAGATCATGTTGGTCCAGGTTGAAAAACGAATACGAGGCCATCTTTACTACCGCATGATGGCGACTGGGAAAGAACGACCGTGCCTGCTTCTTTAATATCCTTTGGACTGAATTTTCCAGTCCTTTCGAATCTTCATTACGCATCTGCTCCACGTTTTATTAGAAGATGTTGAAGCTACACACTCCTTTATATTTGAAGCTTTTCCAACTCCAGATATTGACGCTGTTTCAGTAATGACCTGTATCAAATACTTTAGATGAAAGAGGGCATCGACTACGCGAAATGTTTAACGTGTGCGAATGTAGAAACTTCATACCAGCAAATAATACCATATTATAGTCACATAAAGCCACCTTAACTTTGAATTATTTTAGAAGGCCTAAACAACCCCTTCGACATTCAACTTACAGGCCGATTACGATGGGAGTACCAGCACTAACCTCAAGGTTCAGTTGCTCACGCTATATGATACATGTACTGTAAACAGTACAGGAGTAGCCATATTGAAATATATGTGCAGACGAGGCTGAGTTCTGAGAGCCACACTGGTCCGCCAGGAGTCATATTGGTCTGGGGTTATATTTGTCAAAGACCAATATGACTATTTAGTCATATCTGTCTGGAACATGTACATAACTTGGCATTTTAATCGCAGACGATTGATGTATGGACCATTCTTAACAATAGCATTATAATCAAAACTACTAAAATAAGACAGAACAAGATAATTTTACTCCTGACAAGCCTAGAATCTTTTTAGTAACCAAATTGGAAGGAAACAGGCTGGCAAAGAAAACTACAATTTTAGTCAATCCAACGTCATTATAGTCAACGCCTACTGACTTGTTGAAATTACGCTCGCTAAACATCACATCTCCGTTGCTCCACCGTAAATGATTACAACTTGAAAGAAATTTTACACCTGACCTCGAGACTCCAGTGGTTAGTGAACATTTGTGAACGGTTACATCATAGCAAAAACTACTTAAACGAGACGGGATTAGGAGACCATCTCTATGTATAGTCTCCTTGACAACCTAGTCACGTGACACCAAGATGTCGCGCAAAAAAGCCATCCGAGCAAATTTGAAGTTACTACTGTATACTCTATTATGTGGACTAATACTTCACTCTGTGGTTTACATTTTAAAAATGCTGTCTCTCACTAAAGAGAAAACCATACCAACTAAAACATGCACAAAAGCTTTATACCTGATGGACCGTGCCGTCAATTTCAACAGGAACTATGAAGTCTGGGTTTTGTACAGGCTACGAAAAACGAACAAGGAAGCACTGTAGTTGTTTGGGCAATAAAATTGGCAGGTAAGTCCAACCCCTTGCAAACAGTGTGTATGAACATCCAACAGCGACATAGAAAATAGGGCATGGATCGGGAGACATTGGAATGGAATAACTTCGAGAAACCACGAACAAAAGAAGGCAGAGGAAGAAAGGTATTTCCATAGTCAGATGAAATAGCAACGGGGCATGGTAGCACGGGTTTGGCGCGAAGGTTGGAGGAAAAGAGCGAAGGGGAAAAGTAATTAGGGAAGGCGAGGGAAGAATGAGAGCGGCGAAAGGGGACGAAAGGAAATGGAGGCGTAAGGAGGTAAATGGAAGAAGGCGTAAATGGAGGAGGGAGTGGAAAAAGGGAGGCGACAACCGAAGGCGTAGACAAGCGTTTGTGAAGCAAGAACTTAAAGAGATAATTAATTGGCCCTTTGCAAATAGGACTTAGTTCATATTGGCTTCTCAGATTCAATTCCTTTATACCTGCATCTCTTGTAGTGGATAATACTAACGTAAACAACGATGTTTGCACAACACAAATCTGCTGTGTCACATACGACGTAGTCTTCTGTTAAAGTCCCAAAAGTTCAAGGTACTATCCACCAGATTGCCAGTAACTCAAATCTTGACTAAAGTAGGAATACTTAAGTGTCACGAAGACTGACACTTCAGCTTCCATTTACATGTTATAATTCCGTGGTTAGCAGAATTTGAATAAAAAGATCGCTAATGACAAATTCTCATCATACAATACTCTACTGTGCATGAGAGCACAGTGACGTTCATGAACATCTTGATCTTTACAATAGGGGGATTTGTAAGTTTACTAATTTAAATACCACAAACATTGCCTGCCTCTGGCTATTTTGTTGACAAAAACCACAAAATGTGACATAGTCAGAGATTAACATTTGCTCCTCTCTTCTCTAAGATGACCCTGATTTGAAAAATAAGTGGAAAATGAAATCGCTTTTGATCCATGTGGTATTGGGCTACGGGGAGCGAGGAACTGCATCGAAGTTTAGTCGGTACTCGGGCGGGCGATAAGCATCTACGCTCTGAAAGTAGTCAAAGACGTCGATGATCCTTAACCAGAGTAACCTGACTTAGATTTCTCATCAAGGCTTACCCATTCATTCTTTACTGTACAACTAGATTTGGTCATGCATGAACCACAAACGACAGAAACATGGACAGGGATCATATTTGTTTCTTCTTCATGGTTGAACAACTGATAAAAGCGGCTGCGTAAATTCCTGTGGTACACGAACACTGTGTATTGATCAAGTCTTTGTACCGGCTGCATCATAATCGTAAACTCGACGTGCATATCAGCCTTCATTATAAAAGAAGGAAGCTGTTTTTACTTAAGATGACACCGTTCTTTCACAGCCGATCGATACAGCCGGGACGCCGCTTTTGAATCTCCAAACAAGTTAAGAAAAAGTGAAATGTGACTTTCTATTAGCTTTGGGCGGGACAAAGGCCCTTGTATCGCTTGAGCCTTAGCAGGGAGTGAAGATCATTACTCCAAATGGATCAGAAATCAGCTATGTAACTATTGGTTGGTTTGGAAACAGTATAAACTGTCAACTGTGCTTGACAACTGTCGGAACTGGACCTCTGAGTACCTCGACCGAAATCATTGCGTCTCAGTCCTATTAGCAATTATCTGCCGACTCGGCCATGCAAGGAAAATTGATTTTAAAAATGTAAGAAAATTTCACAAGGGTAAATTAGCGTGAAAAGTTGGGTTTAGTTTCTTATCAGCTTCTCATTCCCCTGATCAAGCCATTTTTTGTTTCTTCCCTGCATGGTCTTAATGTTTTAAGTGAAAATTTTGGACGACGTCACTGGTTACTGCAGTTCCGAAGGCTGGACACAACTACGATGAAATTCTTTACACTTCAGACTATCTTATCTTGTTTACTCAACGTCATATATATCTTTTATCACAGCGATCCCATTCTTCGGCTAATTTGTTGCGGGCAACGATGATAACTTAGAACATTACAAACATTCAGTTACCAAAACAAAAATAGCAGCAAGAAAAATGAGATATTCTCATGACAAAAATGTCAAATAATAACCGCTACCTTTAAAACCAAACACACTTCTCATAAAATTTCCGTTGGCCACGTACCTTGAAAGAACTATGCACTAGAGTTTCATCAAGATCAATAACTGCGCAATTCCTATGAACATCCTCGTGGCTAGCGGGTGCTAACAGGTATTGTGGAGATGGTTGTAACTGCAATAACGAAAACAAATTTGTGTAGCTCACAAAAAGACTGCTACTGACGACATGATAAACATCTACCATCTATGGCATCAACGGAGTCGCTACTTATTAGGATATTAAGATACAATATTTCTGCATTTCAAAATAGCTGGTATTCTGGCAAGTAAATAAAGTCTGATCAAACTTAAGACTGCTAGTAGTCAAAACTAGGATGCAGAAAATACTTGCAAAAAATCCATAACTTTTAGCAGTTTGCAAACCGATTCAGACTAAATCAGACATATTACCATAACCCCTTAAAATCATCTTAAGCAATATTTCACAGTAATTAGTTGGGCTTTGATGGCAGGTTGGTGGAAATTGCCAGCTTTCAGATCGAAACTCGTGAGACGGCACCAAATAAAAGAGGAAGAACAATGACATGATATGGCCCAGGCTACCAACATACGCTATATGCTATTTTAATATGGGACACGAAATAACAAAATGCATCATTTCTGTTACGTTTGTAATTCTTCAGTTAATTCATTCAGATTATCAGCTGAGCTACACAGGTGTGTTTTTGTGTTTTATTTTAAATATTTTACCCTGTTCAAGGTAGAGGCCAATACTTTCTCACTTCAGATGACAATCTTTTTATGCTTGCTATTTATGTTATTCATGCTATTCATATTTGCAGTCCCCTCTCTGTCCTACCTCCGAAAGATAGTTTGCCACTTCATGAGAGCAGATGACAAAGCACAGTACCTCCAGGGTCCTAGCAGGCAAGCTCAGGGTTGGTTCGAACTCACTATCCTCGGATTTTGAGTCTGACACTCTACCACTATGCCACTACAGCTAATCAAAGACATCACTTTAACAGCCAAATGAAGATTTTTAAATCATCTGCTTACTTTTTCCAATAAATCTTCTTCCCCTGATGGCTCATCCTCTTCGTATCCCTTTGGTAATGTATTATCATTAGTTACAGCTGCTGTCAAACCACTAGGGTGCTCTGTTGTCTTGGCAACAGGTCTGGAGGTACTCTGGTGTGCACCAAAGCAACAGAAAATGGAGGATAAGATTCCTCTGTTTCTGGGTTTCTTGACTGAGGATTTGACCCCTGAGGAACAAAACAATAGAAAAATATATACATCAGCCCATCAACACTGATGAAAGAAAATTCTACACAAAGAGACATAAATTAATTGATTTCATGTTACTCACCACCCTGCTACAATAGTACAGACCCATGCCCCTTATCTCCATCAGGAGGGTGCCATCAATCAGCACTTCAGTAACATCAATACATAGAAAGGGGATATATTACCGGGAGGTATGCCCCAAAACATGCCAACAACCTAAGGACCTGCAAAACTGTCTACCAGTTTGAGTGTTATGAACAAATCCCATCATATGAAGGAGACATTATTATCATCATCATCATCATCATCATCATCATCATCATCATCATCATCACAATGCTAAATTGACAGATGCTGATCCTTACATCAGAAAAGTTCATAGTCATTTAGCTCTGTGATCCTTCCATTGTTTGACTGAAAAATTAAAAAATTTAGTAACCACCTCACCCCTACTGCCCATTCAAGGCAAGTCATTACATCTTTGCCAACACTGATACTGGAAAAGGGATCAATTGTGGCTTTACTACCTTGTGACTGAAAATGTGAGACACAATTGTTGATTCTAATCACTTATGTTATCAAAGCAGCTTCAGCAAAGTTGAGAAAACTTGAGTTGACTTTCAAAAAATTACTATTTGTGAATACTGTCAGTCCTAACACTTGAAATCCAAAGTTATTAAACACATCCAAAATTAGGACTTTCTTTTTCATTATTAGCTATGGATAAAACTCAATGCTACAGCTTGTAGACTGAAATGCTTCTACCATCCACACTGTATTAGAATCAGAAAAGGGCGAGTTTTGAACCAATTGGGGAACTTGCACTGAAAAGTTACAGTTGCAGTTCCAATTTCCACCATGAAAAGAAACAAATTTTACTTATCATATTTTAGTAAAAATGGAGACAATGGATCTAAAAAATATAAAGAGACTTGTAATAATCAACCTGGAGTTTGGAAAAGCATGGGGAGGCCGGGAGGGATATTAAAAATCAATGATATAGGGGAGCCCCATCTATTTGGGGTTCAGCTGCAAATCCTACAACCATTATATTTCTTTAAAAAGAAAATTAATGACTTCCATCCTCTGTCAAAAAAATTGTAATATAGATGGGGCTTCTACATAATATTTCTTCAAAGATAGTTAATTCACTACGTTCTTTAACCAGTTCTAACCTTAAATGTAATGAAGAAAGACCAAAACATTGTGTGATTAACCTTCAAATGTACATCTTAAAAGTTTCAAAAAATGTCAAAATCTCTCAATATCATTAACGACTTTACACACAAGTTTTCTAGTTTGAAATAATCAAAGGAAGAGCTCTACTTTTGCCACAATGGAACCAATGGTTAAAACTGATCTATCTTTTAAATGCTTGCTACATTTCACGTTTAACATCATGTTAAATAGTTCTTAATAGCTACATGATTGCACTTATGTAGAACAGAAATTTATGGATCTTTGTGTTTACATTCATGGTATCACTGATGCCAACAGACTTCAGACCTGGGAAAATTCAATATGGACTAAGGAAAATAAACAACTCAGAAGTGCAAAAGGTATTGAAGGTGTAAGGAAACCATGGCAAGAAATGGAAACCACTGAAAACATGTACCAAAGTAGTTATATGAGAAAGAAAATTGATGGATCACCACTATTGCATTGAGATTGTGCCTACAGCTTAATTATAAGTCACTCCAACAAAACAAAGACTACCATCATCATACCTAGCACAGTTTAAAATAAAATTGGGTTTTTTCAACATGTGGTATACTTCCTGTGCCCTCTTCAATAAAATTCTTGTACCCTAGCTAGTAGTTTAAGAATCCCAGCATTAAACACAGTTGACAATATATAAAAAATGGACACTTCACAAGCAAACAGGATAACCAATGATTACCTTGTCCTTCTGGTTCATTTTGTAACTTATAACATGGGTGGACAATTATGTCTAGAGAAAAGAAAGTTAAATATATAATATCTAAAAACAACTGTGTCTGGGATTAGTATCAATAGGAAATCAGAAATCTTTGTTTCTTATGGAAGATCATATTTCAGCAACTTGTAGATAGGTATAGAAGCAAGAAACAGAGATAGCAATTCACAGCAAAAAATGCTTGATATGCTGATGCACGTGCACGTTTGACACATGTTTTAAGTAGTGTAAGAAAGAGTATGTGTAGAAAAAGTGTGTATATGTGTTCTTGAGCATATGTAGTAACTATGTATGTATTCTTGATGGATGATATAGAGATACATGTAAAAGTTGCACGTCTATTAAACAGGTAAATATGGTATGGTGATACATTTAATGAAAGTTGATTATGAACGTTTTTTCCAAGAGTTATGTTGTATTTCTTGTCCTTCTTAGTTTGATAAACCTTTACAAACAAAGTTTGCTCAGTGACACAGAGCTCATGTTTTCAGCATTCTACTACTATCAAGTTCTTCAGTGAGTTTTGTAAATCTTCAGAAACTGCCTTTCATACAACAAAATTGGAATGGGCAGTTGTTGCCGGCTCAAACAGATGCAGTCACTGTTTGTAGACATAAAAGTTAAGTTATTCTTAGATCATAATGAATTTGGGATACTCCTCTACAATGAAAATTTGAAGTAAACGTACATGCTCAACATCCATGCTTGTAAAATGTCAAACAAAACACCAAATGTATGAAAGGTGCTGTCTCCCCCACTTGGTACCATGACCAATACTACCACATGGACGAGCTTGACATTTTCTTTAATCCTGCTTGATGGGAGTCCGTCAAATCCATACAATCATCTTCCAGTAGACATGAGATTTAGAACTAAATAACATGACCTACAGGTAACTGTATAGAGTGATATCCTGATATTCACTATGACATGGTACAATGTCACACATAAAACTGAAAGTTGATGTCAAGATTGAGGATAGTCTCCTGCATCTGACAGACTTTGACACCCTTGCATAAAACAGGTTTATGAAAAGCTGAGAAATTTGAAAAAAATTTCCTTTGGATGTTAATCATACTTTGGTGGCACTAATAAATGCTATTTTCAGGTGTACAAAAAACCCAGATTTACCAGCGTTGCGTATATAAAACAACCAAAACTTTAACAATTCAAAGTTTAGGGAATATGAAAATTCTCTTACCAAAAATATTTCAAAACTTTTGACAGATCTCTCATAAATTTTCATGGTATGATTTAGTTGGAATCTGTGGAAACCTTAACTAGCAAGTGGGAGTTTCAAGAATAAAAGTAATGGTCACAGGTGATTGGCAAATGATCTCATTGAAAAAGGGTGCAAGGATACACCACCATGAACTGCTGTTTCACATTTAAACATAATTGTACAAACAGACTAAATTAGTACTTATGACCATATTTCTCTTGTCACAGATACAAAAGAAACAGAAACCTCTAGCAAATTCTGGTATGTTATCAATGAAGTTCACCTAGCTCTCTTGCTAGAGTATATGGAGTGAATGGTATCATGCTGTTGACATAATTTTCCATTTCTCTACTATCTTTCCAACTTATTATTTCAAATCCCTCCAGAGAAAGACTTTTAAAAAAAATTTGATTTGAACATTTACTAATGTAATTGTTTGAAATTTCTTTTTAAAAATCACCAACAACAATTTAATGACCTTTTGTTTACTACAAATTAAAGATGATCAACTTGAGAGTAACATAATGTGAATCGGGAATATGTTTTCTTAACTGAGTTTTTGAACAAGGCACTGGAACATAAGAGAGGTGAATAAGAATGCAAAGATCAACATAAGTAGATTATTAGGGTTAAGTCATTTGCAGCAAGCAATGAGCAGCCTATACAATCCTCTGAAATAGCACTCAACTAAATATCTTCTCAATTACTACTGGATCTATTCTATACCTAGCAGATTTTAGTGCAGCTTCATTTAGTAACATGCACATGATCTAATATGTTCTCAGCATAGTATGCCATCTGTTAATAAGCACATACTTAAACTTTTCAAAAGTCAAACCAGCACAGCTTTATTAGATTCAGATGACTCAAGTTACCATGGAATTGCTCAGCAGGTTATCAAAAGAAATGTATTTTTTACCCCATTGACTACCCTAAAGCAGAAGTTACAATTGCAGATTTTCCAATTTATCTTATATTCAAATATTTTTTATTGATATCATATATTTAGGATTGACATTTTGACTATTTTGTCATCAATGTTAGGCAAAACAACTTTATCACAAATGCTAATATTAATAATGACATTAACCATACCATATATTAGTTTGTTGGGGGCTATCTTTGGCAAAATTCTTTTTGTGGTTTTCTGCAAATTGTCAACATTTGTGATAAAGTTGATGGTTGGGAATGCTGTCAAATACTAAACTGAAAATTGTTGAATACTTTTCTATTTACGTCAAGTATTTTTGAATATTTTGACTCATTTTGTCAATTTCGGCTACTGCTATTGAATATCTTGGCTATCATTACAGCATTGAAGTCTCCTCCCTATCACTAAGCAGGTTTAAGGTTTGTGAAAATCGCATTATTGATTATTATCGAAACTGATAGAATGAAATGAAATGTGTAGTTTCGTTTGTGTAGTCTGTGTGATTTGAAATAGTAGGTGTTTAAATTTAGAAACCTCTTTCAACAATTTTACAATGTATGATAAATGAAAATTTACTGTTTCTACATGAATTTAACATCCCAAACAGCAAACAGAAGCTTCACAAAATTGAAGTGCCCAGCATTTAAAATACTCCCTACAGGTAAACTTTGAAAACAAAAATTAAGGGAACTCCGCCCTGTTATAGCTTACTTTGAAATAACAATGGGGAAGTAAGGCAATTGAATCACATGGCCCATCAAGGGCCTTAACTTCCATTTTGCTAGCACAGTGACACAAAACAATATTCACCCAGCTTCATCACAGTGCATTAGGGCTATTTTAAGATGGGAAATTCTGTTGATATTGCAGTGAAATAGTTACAAGGCATTAATTATTATCTCAACAATAAGAAAGTACTAGATGTTGAGCTTTTCTATTATTTGTCTCTAGCTGTCTTTCTTATAACAGAGAGTATAATGTGTTATTAATTTATTCCTGGGGACAACAGTGCTGGCATGTGCCACATGCTCCCAATCCCACTGGCACATTATGCCCAAATACAAAACAACAAAACTTCTGCACCTAAAATAACAATGTGCTTTCCATGTTCTTTAAGGCCCTTCAATGTTATGAGAATTGTTCTTTGGTTTAAAATCCTCAAGATTAGTATCAACTGTCTAACAGTTCACTTGCATGCCAGTTGTTACCTCTTCAATGATGATGCAAAAAACACCTGTTATAATAGCAACAACTAAAAATATTTCATAAGACATCCTGTCAATCTTTTGACCTACAAAGAATAGGAAACATGTAACAATGCTAAAGTACAAGTCACCTATTAAAAAACGGCAGAGAAATTGTGATGTCACGTCTTTCCCAGAAACAAACAATCGGTACTGATATATCCAAATTTGAAAAGTTTATTAGGGGTAGGTCAAGGAACGTCCATATCTGAGTATCAAATCATGCACTCGGTTACCATCTTGACAATGAAGGGCAAGAATTTATAGTCTTGAGCTTGTCAATTACCTTGCCTTGGCCAAATGAAAAAGGCACACACAAATATACTAACATCTGAAACAACAATGTATCAAAAGAAGGCTGTGGAAATGTGGAAGAATCTTGTATCCAGCATATACCACAAGCACATTGGAGGGTACAGCTTACCCCATAATTTATCTTGGTTCTGATGTACTGAGGATGTGTAACAATGAGCAAAAATTACACCTATTCCTAATAATGTGTTGAGTTCTTTTGATTCGGTACATAGGCCTACTGCTAGCAAGCACGGAAATGAAGATAGCCTATACCAAAACAGACACCAAAAACAAATTAGTGTGTATATATTTCAGTAAAAACTAAACCATGAAATCCACGAAGACAAAGAAAGTCAAAATTATTGATGTGGCCTGCCATCTAGTGGTTATGCGTATGAACTGATTACAATTCACTTTTCACTATCCAATATCCAAATTGTGTGGGTTTTTTAATCCTTGGCTCAATCCAAGGCAGGGTTGCCCCTTTAAAGTATTGAGTTGCTCTGAAAGAAGTAGAAATAAAAAGTAAACAGAAAAATAGATGTAATTACTAACAAAAAAAAAAGATTTCTAAGAAGATAATAGCTAACCTTAGGTTGAAAAGTGTACAACCCCTATCTCT
>JAAAKL020001704.1:0-29441 GCA_010016065.2 Carybdea cf. marsupialis auct. non (Linnaeus, 1758) | reverse complement strand
CACTAGAACTTCTGGTTATTAATCCAATGAGTCTCCTCCAAAGCATATACTAACAGACCACCCTTTCTATAAGAACCTTATATGCCCCCAGAACATAGCTTACAGCCCTTGCCCTGAGAGCTGTAGAGGGGCTGTCTTCCTTATAGACATAATTTCCTTTAACTACGATGAACAAAATAGCTATCCAAATTTTGATGGAAGGTGTAAAGGGAAATGATGAGCGCGGAGGGGGGTATTGGTTGCTCTCAAATCACGTAGACTCTCAAAAAGGGCACTATAACTTCCAGTTTCAAATAAAATGAGCCCCATCTGAAGTTTATACGGCCACCCATTTTATAAAAACCTTATATGCCCCCACAGCATGACTTACAACCCTATCCCCAGGACACTGGGGGGTTGTGTCAATCCTAGAGGCAGTGTTATATGTTCTTTAGACTATTTCGAGCAAAATCTCTATCTCAGAATTTTAATCGGATTACTTTGGTGAAGAGGTGTAGTCGGGAGGGGGGAGAGGCTAGCTGCCCTCAATCACTTTTGAATCTTAAAAGGGATTTAAAACTTACAATTTTCAACCAAATGAGCCTCTTCTAAAGTTTATACAACCATCCCTTTTATAAAAACCTTAAATACCCCCGCGGCATAATTTAGCAACCCTTTCCCCCAGGCTTTGGGGGTTTGTTCAACCCCAAAAGCCATGTTATATGATATTTGAACTGTTTTGAAGAAAATGGCTATCCCACAATTTCTATTAGATGCATTTCGGAACAATACGACGTGTGTGTGTGTGGGAGGGTAGCTGTCCTTCAATTAGTTTGATTCTTAAAGAGCACTGTAGCTTCTGATTACCAGTCCAAGCAGCCCCCTCCAAATTTTGTACGACCACACTTTCTATACAAACCTTATATGCCCCCAGGGCATAAATTACAACTATAATTACAAAATAAATTACTGTAATTTATTGGCAATACAGTACAATTATGAAATTATAATTAATTCAGATGTGCATCGAGACAGAGGCCCCCTTATTTTGTTTGCAAACAAAGCATCAGAAGTTTGAAGTTTTCCAAGGAAAAGGACATGAAAGTTATAAATTGCTATAGAATTTGCAAAGCGAAAACACTATTTTTTGCAATTGTCTTTTCCCATAAAGAGTAGAAAACACACAAAAGAAGAAAATCTTGGATTAGAAATTACTTCATTTGTGTGTTTTGAAACAAGAGTTCTTTCTCTTATTCCCTCTAAAAGGGGAGAAAGATGGAGGAATGTTTCAAAGAAAATATTTACTACTGTGCGTATATTACGATTGTATAATTTTACTTTCTTTTCTCTTTGTTTTACTGAAATAGCTTAATTATTAAAAAAAATATATCGTCAACACTTCCATAACCGAACAGTAATAAAAGCTTCAATTCTATAAATTCTTTCCAAACAAGCCAATTTTTTTTTTGTTAAATCGTGACCAGTGTTGTGTTTTGATATATGAGATGACCAAAAAATTAGCTTTTGTGTAATAAGCTATAGGTAACACAAGAAAAACTTCAGTCTAGTTTCCACTCGACCGGATAGTTTTGCAAATTGGTGCGAAAGTTGAATTGACTAGAGCTGAAAATAGCGTCGACCAGGACAAATGTTTAGAAAAAGAATTATCTCACGTCCATAGTTTTTGAAACTATCCAAATGGCCGTCTTTACAGGTCATGTATATAACCCGAGCACTTCAAATCATTAGATTATTGTTGTTTGTATTTTGTACAGCTTTCTCATCTCCCCTTTTCCGTTTGTGCAACACATAACAACGAATTGGACAAATCGTCTAAGACCATTCTTCTTTTCAACAGCTCTTAAATATGGAATAATATATGAAAATTCAATTTGTATCATTGGTGCTGGCTTACTGAGAGAAGGGATATCCCTCTTTTAGGATGCAAACCTAATGTTCTCTTTAAACTATTCTACTACGCGAATATTCATTTTAAACTGTTCATTATCTATTGGATTTCTTTACTGCTGGATGTACGCAAGAACAATTCCTCAATAGTTTTGCTACCACAAGATTTGGTGTCTTACAAAATGGGGCAGTATAAGTAGGAGAAATCATGAAGGCAGCTACAGAGAGGATGTCTCGTAACCCTTCAATAACCTTAAGATAGGAGTTTTTCCCACCTTCTAAACAGTTACAGGGACTATGGAATCAACAAAACAACACGCAAATCTTATATGGGTTTAATTTATTACACAGTCATGTGCACAGAAATTCATTATATTGAGAGAAAGCTCATTTCTTAGAGAAGGAAAATTCTTGGACTATGCAAATTATGCGAGCATGTAGAGAAAATAGTAAACATTTGAAGATTTCGAGATGAAAAGTCAAGTTGTTTCCCAGGATTGAACCAACCCCCCCCCCCCCCAACAAAAAAACCCAAAACATAAAAATTGCACGTTATTTGTATCTTCGACCGACCAATTACATTGTGTTTCCCCAACTTAATTTGCTATTTTTCCCACCCCCAAGACTGACTCAAAAGCCTCATATTCCACCAAAAACTTAAATATAATAATAAAAACACTTTTTTTTTCTTTTTTCGTATAAGACCAATAACTCATCATCTCGACTCTGACAACAGCAACTGGATAATTCTTCAGGAAGAAATTAGAGCTTTTTTTTGCAAAACCAGTACTGCTGCACTAAAGCAAAAGATGAAGAGAGTCAACACTGAAACAAATAGTTCACAAACATTTTATAGTGAATGGGGATTTCTTATAACTGGGTGCTTAGTCACTATACGAACTCAAAACTATTTAGGCCAATACTGACATCCCTGGATTGGAGTACAAAGTTAAGTGGACATATTAAAACAGAGAGATAAAAAGCGGAGAAGCAGGACAGACAGAAATAAAAATATAACTTACAATTGGTGATTTGTTTCTTCGGGGAATTACACTGATTGTAGCATCCCCTTCTTCATAATCAGAGCTCGATTCTCCTTTGTTCTCGACTCCAGTTCCACGTCCTTCTGATGCCTGAAATCCATAAATATTAGAAATACGTAAAATAATCTGTCCAGTTGTTCTTTCAAAAATTCAAAACAAAAGTTTCCACAGGATCAATTTCAGAGAGTCATATTTAGAAGAGAAGGAGTGAATGAGGACCGGATAGGAACAATACGAAAAAAAAATGATTTTAAGTGGAAATATAGAAAACTGCACACAGATTTCTAAAAACGTTGACATTTTGTGGGGAAAGTGGGAACCCTATGTAAACTGCGTAAATACCTGCTTCTAGTAAATAAATTCTTATTTTTGGTAATCAAAGCTTTCACTTTGAAGATATTTTGTATCGATAAAAATCTCTTTTTTCTTATATAATATATTTTATAGCTTCCATTATGTCTATATTTATCTTCATTTCTACAACATTTCTGTTTCAAATTTCACTTTAAATTTTTTCGATATCACTAATTTTGGTTTATTAGAAAAAAGTTTTAACTCCAAATCCTTGCAGTTTTCACGCAAAATGTGGACATTAGTCCAGATTTGTGAATATGACATTGCATCTTGGAAAGCTGCATACCATTCTTGCCTGAATTTAAAAAGGGGGGTTTTCGATTTTCCTTACGCCATAGCCTAAAGTTCTGAGGTGAAGCTCAGTTTCACATTTTATCTCACAGAGGTCTATGGAGCTGTTCTGCAAAACTTTCTTTTCTTTGTAGACAATTCTAGCAAGAAATCTCAAGATGCCAGTTTCAAACTAAAGATAGACACAAATCAAAAACGTTCAAAATGGGCAACGTTTCCCTGGCCCAACCAGCAAAACATCTTAGAGAAAAAAAAAGCAAAACTTAGAGATCTAAGAAAGGAGCGTTGTCGCACGGATCTGAATTCATGCCATCTACCACGGCTGGAAATTTCGTTCGAATTCAGGGTACTTGAAAACAAAATTGGACAACAATTGTTGGCAAAAACAAGCCAAGCCCAGACTTGGTGCAAAATGAACTAAGTCCCTATTTCATCTGAAAGCTCCACTTAGTCCTCCCTTCTGTCACCCTTATAGCAGAAAGGTAGCCAAGTAGCGCCTCATTTAAAATGTAAAATTACAACGATTTTCAATCTGTACTATCAGATAATCAATATCTGTATGCGTAGATCCCTAGAAGGATCGAGCGAGTGTTAATTTTGTTATCTAACTGTGTATTGTTAGGTACAAAACTGAGTATGTAACAGTGGGTAGGAGTAAAAGAAGTTTCTTCTGCTTTGTGAGCTTTATCTTTTCAAGTCAATCTTCAATACAAAGAAACAGACCTGAATTTTAGAATGAGCAGATAAAAAGAAGAACTTAGGCTTAATCGAATATTAGAGAGCATCAATTCTTTTTCTATCCATTCGTCTCTTTTTTGTGTATGAACGTAAGGATGTATAGGATTAATGACGCTTGTGGACTACTAAAGTCCTTGCGTCGGCCACCACAGGACACCCACTGCACCACCACATGACAATTCGTCTTCTTTGTTCCATATTATTATCTTTCTAATAAATACAACAATACCAGATATACTAAAGGGAACAATAATAAAAAAGAAAACAAAATAATAACAGAAAAAATGTTGTCTAGAGGAAAGGTATTTAAGAAAATCAAGTTGGGTCTTGCATAAATATGGCCCTTGGTTCTTAAAACTAAAAGTATACTATACAAAAAAGAGGATTTGACAAGCAGAATTCTAAAGGTCTATCTAGAATTCTATGCCTATGCCGATGCATGTGTTTATGGCCAGGAACATGTTTAAATACGGAAGTATTGTCAAACATGAATTTGAATATTTCTTCTAAGGTCAAACATGATGATTTTGGTAAAAAAAAAGCTTCCGGATTGAAAAAACTTGAAATCGAAGCCACGAATTTCACGATTCTATAAGCAGATCCTTGGCAGTAGCTTGTTTCAGACAAGAACTGAATTATGTGCGCGGACGGGAGCTACCTAGGCACAGATGTTCTGGCCAGACACATTGCTAGTGGTGGGAGTCTAACAAGATATGAATGAGAGCACCGTTTTTAAAGATGTCGGTATAAGCATAAGGTTCAAGCAGTACATAAGGAAACATGTTAAGAAAACAATTCTTTTCTTCATAATATGTAGAATATTCCTATTTAGTATATTTTGCAGGGGGAGAACCTTTATCTTCACTATTTTCCCAGTATTTCCGGTTTTCTATCACATTTTTAAATATCTGTTTCTATTTGTCTGGAAAATCGTTATAAATAAACACCAACCGCCATCAAACTAATCTAACCTAACTTAATTTATCAGTATTTGTCTATTATTATTTTTTTGGAAAATTATTGAATGATACTGATAATGTTTAATTACATATGAGGATTCAGTAGTTTTATCACTATTACATAAAACAGAGACATAAGCATTATCCTTTGTCAAGATGAAAAATGATACATAATGCTACTGAATTTCTACATATTTCCATTTTCTTGTGTCTTTAATCATCTTAAGTACCGGTAACTTTTCCTTCGACCAGGTCCTTAACCCTTTTTAGTTACATTCCCTTCGACCAGGATACCTAAAAGTGCTGATGTTTGCGTCTGAAGTGTTTCCTCAATATCATTTAACGCCCCTCCAACTCATGACTTTTTATAAGCATAAATAGTAGACTTTACAGATCACTTGGTATTACTAAGCTCTAGCTTTATACTTTTTCTATTTCGACGGCGCCGTTGGCACTTTTGGTTACTTAACTGGACTTGGTAATAATCAAATAGAAATCCAAAGAAGTGCTAAAGTAACTTAAACTCAGTTTATATAACTTTCTGTGTTGGCCTGGGGCGAGCTGGTTTATGACGTCAGCTTGTTCTTTCATTACCAGAGTTATTAGCATATGATTGTTTTCATGCTATAAATCATTTCTGATCTTGCATCGCCTTCCAGGCCAAATACTGTACAACTGTTTCCATAAGAGTAAGTCAAGAAATCACTTGTTACTTTACTTCTGGGCGTTAAGAATTTGTATCATTCTCTTACCGCAATGGAGAAAACATGTCACAATGTGAACTTGAATCGAGTTCGTTTTTGCAAACATCATCAGTTCTCTGACCTACCATTTTGTGCAGGACGTGGTTGACCTGATAATGCGTAGTAAAGATAATAGTGACTTTGCTTATCATTTTGACCTGTTTGTGAGTGGCGCCATGAAGTTGATTATATGACGTATAATGTACAGCAAGAAATTTGTACTTATTGTCATACTCAAAAATGTGCACTCAGCATATTTCTTGGTCCGGGCATGACTTATCGCTATAGGTACTACTGAGATGTGCAACTTAAGGGGTTTTATTACAGATGATTCATTTATTGTAGTTTGGTTTGGATTTGTGTTTTGTATGGAAAGCCATAGTTTGTAAAGGATGGACCAAATAACTTGTCCGTAGTTGTAAGCCGTAAACACGGGAAGACACCACTATCATGCAAAACGAATAATTTGTTAGCAAACTATCATGCAACGGAAATACAGATAGACGATGCTCGCTCTTGCAGTTTTAAAGAGTCTTAAGTATCACAGTACGGTTCTTTTATGTTAGCGATGTTAACCTCGATCCGGACGCAGCCTCGCAAAAAGAACGTCAGCTAAAGTTTCAATGGTATGGCCAAAAGTTCAGATAAATAGCGATCATGTCAGACACAGTAGACTTCTCCTCATTAACTGTTGATAAATTCACAATTACATTAAACAACGTGAAGTTTCGTACTCAGGATACCCGAAATGAAAACGTTCACAATTAGGTGAATAGGCAGAGAAATGTAACGTTCGATAAATGAAGGTAGTTGATGGAAATCTTTGGCTTCTCTAACCATGCGTTTACAGTGAGGTACATTGGCATTAGTACTTCGGCACTATAACTGTTGGCAGCAATGTTCTCTAATCACTATCCAAAGTATAGTTTGTTGATGGTAGTAGGTTTCCTGTTCAAAGATGACTCACTGACTTTCTTATAAGAACCGGACAAAGTCAGCCAAATTTTTGCATGAAGCCTCTCTATCAAATGAAGTTAAAACGAGGTTCTACTAACCTTATTAAGAACCATATTTGATGCATTATGTAATCCTAAGTACTATAACCGAGTATAAATGAATTTTTTAAGTTTTACGAGATGGTATGAAAAGGAATGGAAATAAAGGATAGAAAACTACGAGACTTGGCAGATGAACCAGGACTAAGCACCAGGAACATTGTTACATGAATCTTCTATACAAGTGCGTACACTTCCTGAAGATAGCAGTGTTACATTCATGTGTAGAAAATGATAGGTGATGGTTTATTTTGGGCTTTTGTTTTGATTTTATCATTAAGATCTTCTGACCTGAGCTCCTAAAATTTTCATACGTTTTGAAGAGTTAACCCAAACAATTTTGAATTTGACGTATGTATTGAAAATATGTGTGAGAGGAGAGAGGAAGAACAAAATGTTACCACTGTGAACATCCTTTCTGGCTATCGTTTGCAAGGGCTTTAAAGCCATTTAGAAGTCACAGCTTTATTTCACAGCTTTAAGCTTATTAATTATGAGTCTTAAGATGTACGATACCAAATGGGGATACTTTGACCCCCGCTTTGGTAACTTTAGTAACTTCAAAAAAGGATGGAGGCCTGGAAGTTAAATATTGGCTGCACTTTAGATCTGTCGTAGTGGAAGATATTGAAGTTTGGTCATTTTATGATTTCTATTTGTAAAAATGGTTTTCTGTAGAGCAGGTAGATGAAAGATCCGAAGATAGCCAAAATTTCAAAATAAATTATAAGTGGGAGCAATCACCATACCTTATGATTTGGAAGATGTTTTAACCTTGCTAAAATATAGTTCAAGTATTGTATCTGATACACGTGTCATTTAAAAACATACTCATATGGTTATTGTTCAACGACTATTTTACTTTTTTGTTTAATTTCATTTTATCCTATTCTTCTCCATCTTCGTCAGTGACAAAACAATGGCGATTAAGTTATTGCCTCACTTGTTTCAAACAGTTGGTGATCATACTTAATGTAAACGAAGTATGAAAATTCCATATACAGTGATATGTTGATTTTTATCTATTTATACTAAGCAAGAGTAAACACCCGAATATTTCTGATAGAATGTTGATATGAATATATTTTAAGAGTGAAAAACTTCAGATTCGTGTTAAAAGTGAAGAGAGAAAAATCACTGACAAATAAAAGGTTTATAAAATATTAGAGGATGTATTGCTAAAGAAAGTATAATATACTTGAATCTTCTATATTGGACTATCAGGACGTAGTAGAGAAAAAATTTCTATTCTTCACAAGGGAAAGAAATAGTTGAGCAATTATTTTAGACACATATAATATTGCAAGAGAAGTTATGTTCAAAAAATTACTGTTATTCTACTTGTACTTCTAGAAACCACTCAGAAACCTCTTTAGCAAATTTTACTGATTTGCTTTAACTAACTATCCTTTGTTTGTTTATTTATTTATTTATATATTTATTTATATGTTTATTTATTTATTAGCCTTTAGGGTACTTTTACTGCTTATTTAAGGTAGTGTCAATACTGGGTCACCACTAATCAAAGGTATTTGATTAGCAGACTACCACTTCGCCATCCCCGTATCCCCATTGTGATAAGACTAGTTGGTAAAAGTTTGAAACGTCATAAAAACCTCTTTTAAAGTGAGCTTATAGTGTCACATGTAAATGATGTCTTTGCCAACGTAGCTTTATGCTACAGTTATACAAGGGTTGAAATAAGAAAAAAGTACGACCTCGAAAAATTCAAGGTTGAATTATATTTGGTGGAATGTGGACTTGGCCGTACAAAGAGCGTATATTGTGTTGACGGCACAAGTGCGTTTATATTGTTTGAACAGCGGTTTCTATTTTTCAAAGCCTTTTCCTTTAACTGTCAAGAATGTTCTCAGCAATTGCTTATTTTTGCCTATCGAAATTTTCAATCTCACTATTCTCAAGTAAACAAAATATCTTATCGCAAAAGAATCCATCATGAATTGGCTATTTAATATCCGTTAGTTTGGCACTTGGGTCTGCAGACTAGCTAATAATCACCAAGGAAAGACACCCGCGGGCAAAGCCCGTTGCGAAAAATGTGTGCACTTTTATTCTGTCGAGAACAATGCTCTCGTGCATCATACGGTCTCATTCGTTATTGACCTTTGTTACATCTAAGCAAGACGACGGATTCCTTGTGTAATAGATGTCAACATTTTCAAAGTGAAATAAGATCATCATACGTTGAACGGGGTCGTTGCGCACATTTAAAATTCCAGAATTTTAAACGTTGTACTTTTTTTAGACATACTATTTTTGACATGATAGTGATCTTTTTCTGTTTTAACACTAAAAAGTCGATACGATATGTGACCCAAAACATATTTATTGTGAATTATACGAAGTTGTCTATATTTTTACGACCAAATTTGATGAGAAATATATGCCTTCATGTCTAGTGAATTATTTTACTTTTTATCTCCAATCAAAGTTTTATGGTATATTAAATCAACTATAACTTATATTAGGCTATGTTATTATGCGATTTTTGTACATCGTTCCTTAGTAACCGTCAAAAATAACCACAAAGCGTTCCTTATTTAGTTTATCGCTTCTATTTCTGCCTTGCAGGCTGTTTGTTTATATTTTCTTGGACGTGTGCATCAGCAATACTTGGCAGCCAAAATGGAAGGGGCAGGACAAACCCTCCGTAAGTAAAGGAAATGTTTGTTACTATGTTGTGTGAGAAACTTGAGAATTTCTATATCATTTTAAAGAGTGCAAATCTTTGATAAGTAAATACTAACAATCTTTAGGGTCAAAGGGCGGGTTTTGCCTTTTTACCATTTGCTACGTCATGTGTCAGTACTGGACTGTGTGAAAACATCGAATAGAACAATCGATCATAAAAGAGAACTACCGAAGGAGCCTTTTTCTGTCATGTCTGTCTCATAAATCTTACCATTGACAGTAGGTCAGTAATAACGGCTCCTTAAGGTCCATTTTCATAGCTATGAAGTCTGCTGTTGGCTTTGATGTGGTTCGGTGATTTGCCGATAGGAAATCAGAGTAGTTGTCAAGTGCACGATCCATGACTGCACTTGGCAGAAGTGAGAAAACAGTGTTAGTGTACATTTAAATGAAGAGCAAAAAAGCTAGGCGAGTCACAAAGTTTGTTGTATGACAAGTAGCGGATACTGGATTGCCGCAAGGACGGGATACATAACGAAGTTAATGGGCTGATACAGAAATGGCTAGGGCTATGTTGCCCCTCCCCCTGGGGCTTATAAAACTTTTACTGTGGAATGGTGCCAAATTCATCCTATCATTACATCCGGTCGTCAAAAAACTATACTTTTTTCCCCTTCACGTACGAGTATAAGGCGCTTGCCATTCCGTAAGACACTGCCGCCCCATGCTTCCTTCCTGACGTATATGCCAGTAGTAGTAGTTAGTGCGAAAGTCAAAACGTAAGCACTGATATGTAGCTGCAGAAAACAATTGTTTACGCAGTGCCAACAATTTTTCAGAAATTTGTTGCATCCACCCTCCTCCAGTCGAAACTTTCACCCCTAATAGTCTCTCATTATTACATTAAGGTATTACAGAAATGTATATGCAAATGATGAGACTTGCCCGCACCTTTTCATTTCGATTTCTCGAAGAACTCCGCAAACCTTTAGAATTCCTAGACATTTTTAGCAGATTTGTGTCCTTTATCAATAGAGCACGCAACTCTCGTTTCTTAAACTTAGAAAGCTCTGACCAGAGCAAATGACCTAACGTTAATCAAAATATGTCAAGTTGAATTCAGTAAGCATTGTGCATCAGCATTCGCAGAAAGTTTAGGTTTGAGCACGAAACAATTGACAGATATTGTGTTATCAGGAGGGAACGTTTTCAAATAATATTTTGCTACTGTCATTATGCGGAATTTTACGTAATAAGTGCCAGTAATAGTCTTATGCAACAAAAACGTTTGGCTTATTCGTACGTTAACTTCCAACGTACTTGTTTAAATGCACTACAATAATGAGGCGAGATACATTAATACCGTCCTAGCTTCTCTCAGAGCGGAAAGAACTCCGCAAAACTGTATCATTGAATCGTAGATAGTTGAAATTTTCTTGTTTTACTTTAAAGATTGTTATTAATTTCTTCAACTTCAAGAGCTGTTTCAAAACAAATGTTGCGCGCTCTTTATTTGTTTAACCTGCATACCTAAGAAAGTCGAGTGAAAACAAAAAGTGAGCATTTTAGCATTTAAACGTGACTCAAATCTCTCTGACATTGGTTTTTAATTGCGATGTTCCCTTGACGGTATAAAGGAGATTACTGCTATGAGTCACTATAATTCAATCACTATTACTCAATCACCTTGGTACTGTGAATCGTGACTTTTTGGTTTAGCGTAACTTGCAAATGTAGTTTCATGATTAGGGACAGGACACCCCTGCTATATCTGAGAGATCATCTGGGATACCTCAAATCTTAGCAACACTTAGCACGAGAAAATCCAGTTTTGTGTATCTTAAGCTAGTTTCCCACGCTCAATATTGTCTACTTACTGAACGCTCAACGTAAATAGGTAAACAAGAGGTATGGTCTAAGGTGTGTGATAATATCATCTGCATTGGGAGATAAGTAGCGAACGCTAAGATATTTACTGCTTAACAGAAACCATATTTTATGCTTGTACTTTATCTGAAGTTGCTGAGTTAACCTGTACTGGTTTTCTGATATAACAAAATATATATAGCTAACATAAGTAATTCAAGAATGAACGTATAGAGCGCTACTAGCTAAACGAAGATATTTAACGTTAATTTTAACCCTGGCCATTTGATTTATTAAGAATCTGCTGAAGGAAAACGATAACATCCTTGACCTGCCCGATGACAACTTTTAGCAGTTAAAAATAGTTCATAAAACTGCAAACGTACATGGTATTCATACATATTGGTGTTGCTTTAGCAGTTAGTAGCAAATGTGATCCTCAAGTATGAACGTACATGGTTAAAAGGAAAATTTCTAGGCACCTTCCCTTTTCTAAGGGATAGTGTTCCCTCATCTTCAGGTTAAGAAAATTCGACTTTACAGTTTATGAACGTAATGTAGGAGTAATGAGATAATTGTCGGTAGCTTGTAATGTTCAGTTCTACTTCAATAGAATGCGGAAGGTGCGTTAATTTCATCACAATTTGTCTGGTGACGAAAATTGGAATTATGATATTCCGCTGTCATATTAGATTTTAAATTTGATCAATAGAACTGTATCTTATTACTCAGTATGGAAAGCCAAGGTAGAGTGGTCTCAGCCGTTCGCTCATAAAATGTGGCAAACAACCTTTTTCCCGTTGGGTTGTCAGACGTTCTGAAATTGAAATATTCGATTTCGTAATCGAATAAATTTTAGAAGATCTAAACTGAGGAAAAAACCTTCTGTTGTGGGAAGACTTCACTCTTTTTACCTAATTTTTACCTTTTTATCAAAATTCGCTTTCGTGGTACATACAGTACCACATGTGTATATGTATTATGACATAGGTCTGTTGTGGCCTGGTAGATAAGTATTTTAAGGACGGATACTCTTCTTTCCCAGAGGGTCAGGGTTCGATCCCAGGAAGGTCGATCGGTGATGTCAGGAAGGACGTCCTGTCTTAAAGTCCGTTCGAGTAACTTCCCGTGGGCACGTGTCACATCATCCAAAATTATAAACAAGAGTCATTAAAAAGGCAAAAAAAGAGAGTGTATTTGTATTTGTATTGTATTTTATATATTTATACATGTTACTTAAAACTCGCATGACTGAGTTCGATTTTGATTTCGTCAACTTTCAATTTGTCATTAGAAGTAAAACCGCCAAATTACTTCTAGAAAATTTGGGAAAGAGAGCATCCGCAACATTGATGGTGTTTTACTTACAGTGAGTATTACCAAGATAAACAGAGTGTTTGAAAATGCCCAAATTTCTGTGATGCTGTCCCGTACTAAAAGAAGACAGACAAAATTGCATTTGGCACTATTGATAGCGTTGTTGTCTCCCCTGCAAGGATTACCTCGTCCTCCATCTGCCAACATGGTGCATTTTCTTTATTCATTTCCAAATCTGTTGGCGTTTGTGATTAACAATGATTGCCATTGCTCTGCAATCAATTTGAGAAGATTTTCACTTGTAACAGTTGCAGGGTTCTTTATGTAATATGCGAAAACAGTGGTGAAGAACCATAATAGTAAATGTAAAGCTAAGTTTAGATAGAAAGAGAGCGGCGTCCTTGAGGAAGGCTGACAGACAGCGTTCTTGAGAAAGGGTGAGAAACGGCGTTCTTGGGAAAGGGTGAGAAACGGCGTTCTTGTGAAAGGCTGAGAAACGGCGTCCTTGAGGAAGGCTGAGAAACGGCGTCCTTGAGAAAGGCTGAGAAACGTCGTTCTTGAAAAAGGCTGAGAAACGGCGTTCTTGAAAAAGGCTGACAAGAGGCGTCCTTGAGAAAGGCTGACAGACGGCGTCCTTGAGAAAGGATGAGAAACGGCGTCCTTGGGAAAGGCTGGAAACGGCGTCCTTGAGAAAGGCTGGGAAACGGCGTTCTTGAGAAAGGCTGAGAAACGGCGTCCTTGGGAAAGGCTGAGAAACGGCGTTCTTGGGAAAGGCTGAGAAACGGCGTTCTTGAGAAAGGCATGACTGTTGTTGCTAGTGTTGATGTTCTTTTGGTGTAATTGCTAAGTTCACATGGAAGAGATATGTTTACGACTCGAGAAATAATCCTGAAATAATCTCAGTCTGTATTCATTTAAAAGTATTCCATTTAAAGTGGGAATTAAATGAACTGATTGTGGTTGATATGACAGTAATTGTACTTCTGTTGATAACCTTTTAATCTATTTTTATGTTATTAAATCTGCATTCCCCACTTCACTCAAGCCTTTTACAAGACTCATACAGTACGCTGTAAACTATTTACAAAGGGTGCGCAAGAAGCTTATCAAACGCAATTGCACAAAGGCCTAATTGGACATTTGTTACCAACCAGGCATGCAGTATAGATATTTCTGTAGCTGACAACTAAATTTTGGAGGGACAATTCCTTGGACTCACCAACTAGCCACTCCAAATGTAGATCATTACACCGTATTTTATTTACTCGCATATTCATATCCAATACTTATTTGTCGGGTCTCAAATCCCTAAGAATAACCACGGGAACTTATGTCATGGAATTGATGATTAGGATAGGGAAGTAAAAAAACCCAACCAAAACCTTGTATTCAGCAATGACATTGAAAGATATTTAGCGGTGCATTCCGATGAGAATTTATTATTTGGTTGGGCAAAATGCATCATTGAGCCATTTGGATACGCCCCACACTTCACAATAGGTCTGTAATTTTAGCAGAATCTTTGGTAAGACGAAAAGATGGCGTTTCTCTGCATCAGCTAATGTGTAATATAAATGTCTCTTTATTTTTCGTCTCTTTGGATCTTCTCTTCACCCTCACCTCTATCCGTAGACGTTAGCCCGTCGTTTCATTATGCTATTCCTTCCTACAATGTATTCATGGATGCATCCTCCTTTCAGCAAGGCCACTGTTTAATGGTAGTTCAGAGCCGCTTTTCTCTAGCCTCCATTTGTTTCTACGCCTCTCCTGCTCAAACACGCTTCGCAACGTTCTGAATCACCACATCATGGATGCATCTTCTTGTTGTCGTGTAATCGCCGAAGACCCTCCTCCATTAGTGGCAATGGGGAAAATCATTCTCTCCATTAGTCTCACCTTCGGGATAGAGCTCCTTTTTTCACTTCTCTAGATAAAACACATTGTCTCAACTTCGGAACAGTGCTCATTCATCAAGTTTTTCTAGATAGAAAACATTGCCTTAACTTCGGGACAGTGTTCATTCTTAAACTTTTGTCGATAGAAAACACATTTTCTCGACTTCGGGACAGTGCTCATTCATAAATTTGCCTAGATAGAAAACATTCTCACAACTTCGGGACAGTGCTTATTCCTCAACTTTTGTAGATAGAAAACATTGCTTCAACTACGGGACAGAGCTTATTCTTCAACTTTTCTAGACAGAAAACATTGCTTCAACATCGGGACGGTGCTCATACATAAATTTGCCTAGATAGAAAACATTGTCTAAACTTCGTAATAGTGCTTATTCTTCATTTTCCTTCAAATTGCCGTTATTTGGAAGTGATGTAAAGTCATATCAGATCTATTGGTTAGACTTTTCTATTGTATCCCAAATTTCATTCAATGACTCTATTGGATCTAATGCACCTGCAATATATGTACACAAGTTATATTGTATCATCCGGCTGATGACATTTTCACTTTTTTCTAGTATCCTCATCGATATTTTTAGACATCTTAAGCACTAGAATATAACTATAGCTCTGGACTTTGAAATATGGAAGTTCTCCTAAACGCCGTTTTGACATATTGTTAAGATTAAAAAAGGGGTATTTTGATGACTTGCATATCCCTAGTACAAAGCGGAGAGGTCTGGACAACAAGTAGTACCAGGAATGGAAACCCTTTTCATGTGTCAAGTGTCTTGAGTGAATTTCACTATTTTCACCGAAAAATAGTTAAAACGTAAGTTCTATTTGTGCTGGATTGTAGCTTCAATAAGAGGTACTTGAGCTTAGAGAATTGTCTGTTTCATTCGTTTGAGATAAACTGATGCGTACTTTTCCTCCAGAGGTAAATCCGTGAAACTCTACTACAATTCTGTAGAAATGGGAATAACAATAGTTGGGATTTCAGGCCGTCACATAGGGTAACTTTTCTTGAAATAACAAATGCGAGAACGTAGAAATGCGAGAAAAGAAAATAGTACGTTGAGGTCGTATAATGCAGATAGTGAGAGGAAAGATGGACGTATTTTATAATTTAGTTTTCTGTTAGCAAAGTAGTTATCATGCTCCATGACTGTCGACCGTTTTGTTCATTACCATAGTTTAAAGACGTTCTTTACGAGGATTTCAAAACATGTTCTTCGTGAATAAAGCGGCAGTTTATGAACTAAACGGTTGAAAACTGGCCTCGAGTTAGCTCTTACTGGACGAAAAGAGTTCACAATATCAATGTCTACAACTTATATGTTCAAAACGAAGATGCATGAGTACAAGACAGTAATATGCTATCTGGTAATGCAGGCCGTACAGTTTAACTCGTATAGTGGTGGCAAAATCATTGGGCTATGATACCGCAGTGTCCAATAATTTGATAGTAAGGGCCGACGATATTAATAGTTTTTCATGTTGAACGGGCAAATGATAACATTTTGTGATAATACTGTTTAGTATTCTGAGGAAACTGGAAGATGTTTCATGATGATGGCCATGGCATCCTGAAAAATATGACGGTTTCACTAATATGAACCGAGGGAGCTTCTCTGTCATACATTCGCGTAAAGATGCAAGGTAAACAATAACAATCATCTGGGGGGGCAAGAGATGTTTCAGTATATACAATTAAATAGGTAAGTTTTCAGTGTTAATACGTAGGTACGGTTGTAGTATTTAAAATATTCTGTAGTATCTAGGAAAGGATAAAAGATGCGATATCCTTATATTCTTCAGATTATTGATTTAGATTATTTTAATAATCAAGTACTTAATTATTTAGTCCAAAATGTTATAAGGGACCCCTCCGTCTATAATAACCGTAATCGATACTATATTGTGCCTTTTTTGTTCGAAAATTAGATTGCGTTTGGAAACCTACGCGATCATTTTTTTGGCATTTAATGAAATTAGGATTCGATAGGGGATTGCAAATTTTTAGCCAGAAACGTCAATCTGCTTACTCTGTCTCTCTGTGACATGTGTGGCAAGTCGACGGACCTTTGTGACTCTCGACCTTACCCCAATGTTAAGACCATCCTTAAGCCCCTTCCTTTACAATTGAGTGGCTTCGTGGCTCGTGCAGCTGCAACCTTTCTCAACATCAGCCATACAACTATGCATCACTTACACTTGCATAGCCTTAGCTATGAAAGCATCTGCTCAAGGCAAACCGAGGTATCACTGGGCAAATAATGAGACCAATGCCGCTCTTGATATCAACAATTAGCAATGTTTTGTAGAAGCGTTTTTACCCAGTCAGCATCTGCAAAAGACAGGCGCCACAAGCATGAGAAAATGTAAGTCCAAGATGGCATAATGCTAATGCAGAATGCATAATATCGGATCAGCTGAAAGCGAAATGACGATATAAGTTCACGAAATCATGTAAGTTGCTTGGTATTCTGGAATGAGGAACTGCATAGTGTCATAGCATAGAATCGCTGTAGCAGGGGTCAAACGGATTCGTTACAATAATTAAAGCGATCTTCGGATAAGTGTCACTTGTGAATAATTCGTACTTTAAGCAGACTGTAGACGAGAATTTGTTTTTCCATTTGAATTTATATCGATAAGTATAATGAAGTAATCAGGTTCTTCCTTGAGGAGTCTAATCCTTCTTTTGTCTGCGCGAGAAACAGTGAAAATGGAACTATTGAACTCAGGACGCCTCACTGACGCAGTTAGATCGTTTGGGTCAGACTGACCTTGGAAACCAATTGCAGTAAGGGCACTTGGAACATCCGGGAAAATTGTTTTAAGTGGATATCTCAAGTCAATTTAGCTAAACCCTTCATGCGGCTGTCTGCAGGCTTTCTGATTAAGGTGGCTTTACAGCAAGAAGTTTTTAATTGTTTTAGCACGTAGTCCCATTACCTGTTTCGGGAATACAGCGTACTTAGTTTTAAATTCTAAACGGAGTCAAGTTGACTGTACTTGCCGATTTACTCTTTTACGTTTAGTCTACTCCGGTTCCTTTCCATTTAGTTTCAACTCTATATATATGTTTTTAGGAAAGACACATTAAGGAATATTAAGCAAGAACGCAAAATGTACTTCTTCGCTGCCCCTTCCCCTGATCGCCGTGTTATAAATTGAGGCATTGACCAGTGTATTGGAAAACTCATCAAAAAGATAACTTTAAGGGCTGTTGGTTTCTCCATTATGTTATTGAAATAATTATTGCTGAACTTTGTGCCTCATCCAAAGTTTCTTGCCAACAAAAGTTAAAAGTACCCTCGTAAGGCTAGCACCTCCGTCCCGCCGCACCAGTTGCCCATCTTGTTGAAAGTTGATCATTGTGACATCACCTTCCTGTAATGAATGTTCGCATAGTGTAGGTTGACGTCATTGTGTAGTCATGGTATCACGGAGTGTATTGTCCGATGAACATGGTATGTCTAAAGATGTGCTCTCAGGTGAGCAAGCCTGTGTAGTGTAGTGGTTAGGACGCTGGACTGCTTTTTTAGCCCTGGATAAACATTTGTAGTGCAAGTGTTACTTACCTGTGTTCGCCTCTGGTTCGACCCAATGAAACTAACCCCGCTCCATAGGTAGGCTCGCCTAAGGCTCACCCAAGGTTACTTCGTAGGTTTGATATATACGCTAATCATGGTGAAACCCTGGTTAATTTTGCAATTAGTACATGCGTATTTTCAGTTTGAAATGCTTCAGATGTCATAAATTCCATCATTGAACGTTAAGAAGTTGTGCAAAATTTAATATATTAAATATAGAGGCTTAATATAGAGGTTCAACTTAAACTGATGAGGGCATATTTCTTGTGATTGGCTCACCATGGGTCTTTTTGTGTAGGGTACATAGGGAAACAGTCTTTGCAGTTGCACACTAGCTTGGGATTAGCCCCATGCCCGTTCTATTCTTTATTTAACGACTGTTTCGTCACTTGATCGGTACGATTTTAGAGTGCGCGGTTCTCATTCCGGTAGCCGCCTGGAAAAAAGGTGAAAAAGCATAACATACATGAGTGGGGTATTAAGAGGTTTTCTGTCATATGGAGTCAGAAACTCCTTCTTTTTAGTATGTGTTCAAAACTACCAAATATAAAAGTGCACCGTGGGTGTGGTGGATGTTCAGTCATGACAAAGATTAAGGTAAAGTAACATGTTACAATTACATCGATGGGAAGTATGATGAAGGGATGAACAGTTTGCCCGTAGTCCCATAGATAGGAAACTTGCGTTGGTTGTCAGGTATTTAGGGTTCTGTTCCCCAAAGAGTGATATATGTATATATACTGTGAGTGGGGCTTCAAATTTTACATTCTTATGCATTTCGGCATTCCCTACCCCACCTCTGGGTGTTTGTAAGGCCTATCTCCTCCATTAAAACTAGTTTAGACAACAGGGGTCCATACAAATTCCTCACCTAGAGGTAGAAGCTTGCCCAAGGTAAGTAGAATTGTCAATGTAGTCAAGGGGAAGGGTACACAGAGTATTCTTCATGCACAAGGTATTTGTGACAACCAATGTTCATAATTGATTTTACTCCACGCTATGACAATTATGTTGTAATTTTTAGAGTATATTTGCAACTTTAAATACCTCATGGATTGTGATGTAATTGGCTGATCAAAGTGCTTTAGCTTTATCATTGGAGAAGATAAAACTTATCGAACTCAGGAAACTTCCCACGTACGGACTTTTCATTTTTTTGCAAATGTAAGCAGCCTCTTGTATACCTTTTGGCAGGTAAGTTGACTTAATTATGCGTACTTTCTGTATGGGCTCATTAGGAAGCGTACTTGAGCTAAGCAAGGTGGGCATAAATTCAATGTGTGCAATTGAGGGCCCGAGATAACTACTTGGTCACTTCTATTCACATATGTATGCTTTGCCACTTTTGCATGTTGTACCAACTAGAGCCTAGATTTTTACAATATCTATGAATCTGTATCACATACAACAGCAAATGGAGGAGCCGACCTGTATATTTTTTGTTTTTGGGGTTAACCACAAACAAGATCAGTTATTACCTGCGATTAGAGACCGCAAGCACGTATACGCGTCTTGACTGATTTTGTGACCGTTAATCCCCCCTGCTCACCCCAGAGCGTAGGCATCATCATTGATTGCACGCAGAGCGTGGCAAATGATTGACCGCAGAGTTAAGGAGGTTTTTGGCGTGAGGTGGATCATTTTCGGAGGTTTGTGATCTTCTACGTTGATATTAAAAGGAGGTAGTAAGTCACAAATCCGTCCTAGATATACTATTATTATGTCAAGAGCCGGCAATAAAGTATAGTGCTTGTGGCAAATGTAGAAACGTTTAGATAATACCAGAACGGAATAAATCACAACCTTGTATTAGGATCTACACAATTGCTAATAAAGGGAGTTGTGCATCCTGTATAGTTATCAGGACTCTGACTTGAACCCGTATTCATTTAAGTTTTAGAAGGCTTAGTTCTTATCAATCAACTTGATTTTCCGTTTCACAAAGCGATGTTATAGATAACGTTTGAAATTTGGTGGTATGCCTTTGTTCACCACAATTTTAGTTTGGCTCCCTTTCAATTCGAAAAGAAACCCACAGTTTCCAGCTTGCAGTGGATAATTATTTTTCAATGATTTTGTATAGTTAACTCATTTCGACTTCCTCAAACCTTTACTTTCCACAGCTATTTCTTTCTCGCTTTCAGTCTACTAAGTGTTGCCTATTGATTGCGGCTTTAAAGTTCTAGCAACAGAATAAATAACACTGGCCAGTTAAAGGGTTTATTTTCATTACAAATATAACAGCACTTTAAACTATATACAGTTTATGATCCTCCTTGTGTCACAGGTCTTAATTGTTGACATCGATTGTTTCATCGGCTGTCGCATCATATGCTAAGGGCCCGGGTCTTTATCACCCATTCAGTAAGAAGCTATGGCGTCGGCACTATTTTAGAATCAAGGATTTTGTTTGGTACTCTCTCCAATGCCTTCATATGATGTTCCTTCTTTCTTCTTTTTCTTGTCGCATGTTCTCATTACAGTTATTTTAAATAGACTCTCGTGTCCGAATTTAGTAACGGTGTAGTGCCCATAATTATTTAACTGGTTCGTGGATATCCACTTTCATATCCACATCATGTTATAAGGTAATTGCCTTGACAGTTGGTTGCTTGGGAATGCAAGCAATGTATCAGCTCCTTTCCTCCTCGATTCGCTTTTCCAACTGTTCACAGGAACCATTTCAATGTTTTGCAGTTTTAAACATTCATCTGTGACTTAAGATGTTTTTCAGGTACAAGATATCATTTTTTTCCTTTTAGTTTTTTACGAACAACGCTGCAAAAATATATTTTATCATTTCTTAATCATATACTATTTGGTGTCAGTCAAAGGTATGACAAGAGTATTGTAAATATGTTTTTGTTTTGCTTCAGATAGCAGTCCTGTATTGCTTGATCACAATGTTACTAATAAGATGAAGGAGTGAGTACCGATAGCTATCTCCAGAAAACTTCTAAATTTTTTCTGACTTTCATCACCATATCTGGTCCTATTGCAACCTAAACATGGCCAAAGAACTCTTAGTGACTGAGTTTGGATTACGGCATCCCTTGTAAGAATACACGATGCTCAACTTTGCAGAGGTGGTACAGCAATAAGTGACAGAGTATTTTAAAACTGTTGTGATGTGATTGGGTTCTTAAGTGGCTAAGTAAATGAAATTTGTACCGTGGCTGATGCAACTCGGTAAAAATGTGCATGCATCTGAACTTTGTTAAGTGGCATTACCTAATTTTAATGTAACACTCTGTTGAGCAAAATTTTCTGATTTTTGTTCTATTCGCAGAAAATTTAATATCGTACAATTTTGTGAAAGTCGCTATTTAAGAGTACTAAGACTTTATATATCCTACCTAAATTTGCACCATTTTTATATTCCATCTTATCGCATCCTTCTCCGTCAATTTTCGTCTTATTGTATGGAATTTTATCCTAACCTCCGCATCCTATCCTATTTTTCCTATCTAGTTTATCTGCTGACTCCTTAACTGTCTTAAATATTTCGAGCATTACGATATTTGGCTTATTTTTGGAAACTCCAGATACTTGGACTAAACGAAATTAGTGCTGCAAGTTCAGCTCTTGCTTAAAGATGCATTTCATCTTGATGACTGCAGTCAAATATTCTCTGTGCAAGCTGGCTTCCATCAAGGTTGCCAGATTGGGCGAGTAGTCGTCAATTGGGCGGCTTTCAACTCTCCTTGGCGACCAAAAATTACCTATTGGCGACTTTCGACTTTTGGAGCTACTTTTGTGAAATTGATAGAATAATTTAAAATATCTTTGCACAGTAGGCCTAACCATCTACCATTGGGAAATTTAACAGTCGGTAAACTGCTTGCTTTTATCATCAGGACGTGAGCCAAGAGGAAATGAAAGGGGTTTCCCTGCGGGTGGATACACACCCAGGGCCTTAGTAAAATTGCACATTTGTTTTTGTTATTTTTTTTTCTTTTGAGAGTATTTGAATAAGTAAGTTGGATTTCAGAATTGTTTTATCTAAAAAGGCCAAGTATAGCGTCAGTAGAAATAGGTAAAGCACAAAATATCGCCCATATCCAATCTGTAGAGAAAACCAGTGTTGTATTTCAAGAAGTTCGGACTACTTCGTGGCCATTAATGATTTTCTTTTCTTCATATGAGCTGAGTTCTTCCTACGGTGGACAGCATCCTTGCTGCACTGCCCAGCCCTCAATCATTCTCCTGATTTTTCAAAAATAAATAAATCGTTAGAGAAACAAGAGCTACTTTTTAAAAATATTTAACAATCTAGCAGAAAAAGCTTCCTGTTGATCCCCATCACGCTTGCTTTTTGTGGATTTTCGATCTGTGAGGGTGGGAATATTCTATCTGTTGCAGTAGTTGGATTAAAAAGTGGATTTGAAGTTCGTGTTTCTACTTGTGGGGCTCATGAATGTGGCCCTACACTTACTTAGTCTTGGGTAAAGCCCTGTATGAGCAGAGCATGACTCCCATTATTCTGAAAACGGCCAAACCCATACATAAGTGGAACGCAATTGCGTGCCATATCACATCGGGTGATATTGTTGTAAGTAAGATAATTAAAGGAGCGCGTAGCCCAATCTTCTCCTAATCTTTAATCTAAGAGTTTGTCGATAGATTGTGTTTTGGATGACGTAAGGTTGCACTAGGATTAAAGCTATAAACATCGTAGCATAAACAAGTCGTTCAGAGGAGATATTTTCAGTTGCAAATCATGATATGAAAACTTCAGTTTCCTTTCACTAATATCAAAGCTACTGGGTTCTGAGTTCATATCATTACACCTTAAATTTGATCTCGGCAACCTTGTACAGCGGCATGCATCTACTAGAGAAATAGTGTGCTGTTCGGGTTAAGTTACCCTGAACCATTGTGCAGTGTTTTGTACATTGATTTGTTCTTGAAATATAAACTGTATAAGGCTAGGAAACGATGCAACGCTATCCTACAGTTGTGGAGATAAATTGAGGAAATCTGACTAAACCCCATTGTACCTCATTGTCCATCGTAAAAAATGACCAACGAGACTCAGGTACCATTACAGTCCGTTTTGAAGATGGAAGCCGTAGAGAATGTAGAAATACCAGAGATGAGCGCTCTTTTAATATACCCTGTGCTAATCGTGATTTTCGTTGCCATTTATTACCATTTAGTAAAATTGTATATTATTTTGGCTATACTTGTGCATTATAAGCGTGCCACCCCGTCTTATGTTAACTGACAATTAGACGTCGAAGGAAGAGTGTTTTACAGACGCCTTGGAAGATGATTGTTTTTACTTTCTTAGTAAGTTATAGAATTCAGACGTCGACCCTCTGCATAACAGTTTGGTTCTAAAGCGATGAAGCTGATTTGCCATCCGCCCTAGATTGAATCTTACAAATCTTATAATCTTGTAAGGGTTTATACTTAACGTAGCAGTACAAAAGAGTTGCGGCTCTGTGTGTGTGGGCAATAGCCTATCAAATATTGAAGGAATGTCTGAGATGATTTGTGCCTTAGTTCTGCACAGGAAACGTTGAATATGATAGGTGCGAGCGAAAGACTTGTAGAGAGTCACTCGTGGTTCACTCGATGTAGAACGGGTAACAGGTACAAGGGTGTTACTAGAACGAAACAAGACTTTTCCATTTGTGAGAAAGGATTGCTTGAGTCCTTGCTTATGAAATTATGTGTTATGATTATGAAATTAATAAAAATGTTTGTTTCTGTATTACCTTCAATGATTTACTATACTATTTAATAAGAATCATACGGACTCGGAGGAACAATACTTTTTTAAGCGTTACGTAAGTTTTAAAGCTTGGTGTTTGATATACCTTGTGCCCCAAACAGTAGCTTAGGTCAATATATCTACTAATTGTAGTAATATAATAGTATATTTTGTCGGGGAAACTCTTAATAGGTTTTATGTTCAGATAGGTGGAAAAAATCCAGACCTTTAAGAAAACAATGTCGCGAGTATGTCCATTGCCCCATGTTATGTGGTAGTAGTTTAAGTTTTAGCAGGTTTAGTAGTTTTAGTTTTAGCAGGTTTAGTAGTTTTAGTTTTAGCAGGTTTAGTAGTTTTTATAGCCTCCACGCCTTTCCCATTTACATCCACAACGTTCTGAGATAATTCATGCCTTCCCTTCCCTTTTGACGTTGTCGTGCTGTGGCTTCTATATAGACCATTTCCCTGGCTCCTTAGAACTCAACACCAATTTTTTTGTCCTTGTCAAATTTTTATATTTTCACCCCCTAAATCTTTACAATAATACTATATAACAATTTAATTGCATGTATTACATGTCTAGCATTTAAGCCAAGCGTGATAACCTTTATCATGACTCTTCAAGCAAATACAAGACAGGAAATAATTTTGATGCAGAGTTATCTCCTAGAGTTTGTTTTGGATACTTTCTTCTGCTGCTATGTTTACTTTTGTTGCGTTTTGCTCGAAATTTGATTGCGTTAATTTCAGGAAGAGCTTACGAATTCTGTGAGTGAGAATTCTGAATGGGTTAGTCATACGTTTGCTATTAATCCTAGCCTTCCTTGTCGTAATCCAGTTATAAAAAAATGCAGATAACGATACTGATACGAAGACTACACCGCTGTGTCTTTCTTCAACGTGTTGTTGAACATGAGATGCTTCATAATCTAGCTTAGGAGCAGTTACAAGGACTAGATAACCAGATGGTTTTCTTATTAAAAGTAACTGTGTTGATCATTTTCTTATCCGCTCCCTCCTCGGTAAACTTAAGTCCATCGCAACGTCGTTATCTCCTGCTGCATCTGGAGAACCTTTGCCGAGGCAACCCCTATAGCTGATCTTACCTTTAATCAAATGTTTGTGATACTTTGAGCCAGGACAACAAATACAAGCTTATTGTAGGCCTATAATTTTGTTAACTTCTTCTTAAACCGCCCGCCAAGATGACGACTTATGGATCTCAGAGAGCTTTGCATGGTAGACAAGGGGACTGGATAAGCTTAAGACTTTGCCCCGCAGTGATATCAATAACCGGATCGCAAATCAGATTTATCGTTTAACACTTGTATAAATTTACACACCCTGTCTTGCTGTTTCAGGCTTAAGTACCATGATTATAGTATTTGCTTTTTGCTTATCTCTTAGCACTGATCTAATCTTGACCAGTAAAGCCAAAACTGATCTTCTCATCCAAGGAGACATATTAGAGGCAGATATTCCTGAAGCGACCAAGCGCTTATTCATTATTTCGGTTCTTTGGGAAAATTGAGAAGGCCATACATGTGATCTCTACTCTGATAAATTACTTTTATTAAAGAGTCGAAAAATAGTAATGTAACAATGTTCTAGTCTATCATTCGTAAAAAGCATTTTTCACGTAACTGTAACTATTCCCCGTAAATTAGCATGTCTTAGCTTTGATCGTGTGTCTGCAAGATGGGACGCGAGCGTCGAGAAAAGCAGAATACGTTTCATCTTCAAATTATGCTGTGTTTTTAAGACCTTCCCTGGGCAAGGTGTTGCTGACGACAGAAAATGCTCTGCGGCACTAAAAGGCAATGCAAGCACTGGTCACATTTGGACTCGTGGTAAAAGTAACTAAGCGATTGATCACTGTCATTATCGAGGGGCGTCAGTAGCGGAGGTGTCGTTTGCTTCCAATCTGTCGTCCTTATTGGGTATTGGAAGAGCTGTCAGCGTTAAGAAACTGATAGTGTGGAGCTTAGAGAGATTCTTAGGGTAATAAGATGTGTCAGATATGCCATATGGCACCCTTCCTGACAATATCCCGGAGAAAGCTCAAATCATAGACTTGACATCTATTTTCATCAGAATTTCAAGAAGGGGAGTTACCTTCTTTTTATTTCGTATAAGTCCAAGTATTGATGACATCACCATATTCTTCTTCAGATTTCAAGCTCCATTTGATGGTATACAGATTGCGAGGATCTTTGTTTTAAAAATAGCAAATAATAATTTTCTGTGACAACTTCCAAGTATTTGGCCTGACTAGTCAATCTTACATTTATATAAAACTGTCGATTGACAGAAAATATCTTGACCTGTACTTCACCATTTGTGTACTAGCAAAGACGTGAGTCGTTGGCAGAGAGATAAAATAAAATGCGTTGAACCAGACAAAAAGGCCATCGACGTTTTACTAAATGAGAACATTGGTGGTAAGAGTTAACTAGGTTTTGGCAGTTGTAGGAATTCAAGTAACTATTATGAAGCAGGAAATAACACTACGATCGATTCATTACGGGCTGCTGTACCTGACGTTGCCAATTATCTAAAGTCCCCTTAGATTAGAAATCATCGAAATCCACGTCCTATTGGACTGCATAATCATTCTAGGGTTGACTGGTTCAAGAAGAAGGTGAAACAACTACTCCGGTGAATTGTGATAAACTTTACGAACTGAAGATATATTGTATAAATTCCAAGAGATAAAACTCCAAGAGATAAAATTTCAAGAGATGCATCGACAACAAACAACTAACTAAAATCACTATGTTAATACATTTCCTGCCCATAACAAGTAACAGGAAACAAGAATACAAAATGGAATAGTAAAGATTAATTTTCCTTCTTACAAACAATTGTAAAACCAAGATGACTAATAGCCTTGTTGTGAACGTAGCCAATTTTCTACACCAATAATACGTTGCTGCCAGGGTGCAAGAGAGTCAATAATGTGATTTACTTCCGACAGCAATTCATTGGGCGCATTACTGCTGACGAAGCCAAGGGCCTAGCCTCTCTTATTTACTTTTTTGTGCATTGACCCAACTATAGTTTGTGGCAAATGGAGACTTCATAGACTGAAAACCACAACCTGTCATATTATTTTCACAGTTGGTTATAAAAAAGGTAGTTTATTGACATTATCATATCATCTATAACTGCCACTATTATGTTTCTTTGTAACTAAGTTTTTTTCATTTGACTAACCATGTCACAATGAAAACTGGACGACGTGGAGCAACATTTTTTAAATGCTCGTTTTATTTGAAGCTTATCGGACACAAATAGTAAGAGTTATTTTCCCTGTATTTATTATCACAGAATAAACATTAATGACCGTAATTTTTGGAACTGTTGTAAAGCTCCCACCTTGGTGGAAATTCATAATCACTTCTGCGACCTTCACGATAAGAATATAAAATGCAAAACGTAACATTTATTTTATAAATGGTATTTTTGCTATTTTTCGTCATTGACGTGAAAATGCGCTTGTTACGATTACGTTGAGATAGTTATTCACTACTCCTTCCCTTATGAGTCTTAAATACTGACACAATGTGATAATCTACTCGTAGAACGGGGCAGTGTGTTCTCTACGATAAAAACCTGTGTCAGCCATTTCTCGGAGGACGTCATGTTTTCGTTAAAGATGGACAAACTTTGACACAAATTAATGACAAGATGAAATCATGGTTAGATACAGGTGAGTAAATTTTTGTGAAACAGTTACATTTTACAGAAAATTGTAGATGATTGTTCAGACATTAATTTATTTATGATGCGTTGTCGCTCAAAGACTGAATTTAGAGCAGCTAACATATCCAAGTGGAAGGTTCTGATTTAGCTGTAGAGATAATGTTCAACTAGGGCTTTACTGATGGGAATTAGAATAGAGAGCGGGTTCTTATCTTAAAATTAACATTTGATTCGAAAGCACGCCGGTATGAGCGGATTTGGTGGCACATGTTTGGTAATAATGCCATATTAACTTTAAATACGTACTGCTTGGACCACAGAAAATGGTAAACCTTTCCCATCCTCCTTCTTATGGGAAGAAATGCTTTCGGAACTTTCTTGGCAGTGCTCTTTAAAATTGATGGTAATTACTGATGAACGCGCCTTCAATTTATGTTTTAACTTTTGAGCAAACCCTTTTTTTTTTTCCATTGCCGTGCTTGGATACGGAGTAAGGAAGAAAGTGGTATTGTTTTTTCAAAAAGAGGCGTTGGAATACATAAAAAATACGGAAAGGCCTCCAGGAGAAAATGTTTAATGGGAGTCCCCGAGTAGAAGAAACAGCACACATACTTTCTGAATCGCCGTTATGAAATGTATGTTTACCGATATTCATATTATTTTCAGGCCTTTTTTGCATAAGGACTGGTAGACCTTTGGGGATTGGTTGTACATTTATAGTTTGTGTAAATCTATCTTGCTTATGTCAATTGCCCATGAGTTCTATGCTTTGCTTTTAATTATTGATACATATTATTGACAGTTGATGAGAGTTAGTTATTCTACTTTCAATTAGATCGACGTTTCTGTTTACCTGTACTAGGTGGATATATTAATTGATTTTGTCTTATGACACGGTAAAGGCTCCAGAAATCTTGTTGAAATCTCCAATATCAAAATCCATCTAGGAACTTCTGCATAAAAACTCTCCTCCTCGCCACTGATTGGGTCCCGCCAGTCGTTACCGCTTAAAAATGATCTACCATTAACTGAATCTTTAAAACGAAAATGTACTAATCCATAAAGATTACAAGATGGCAACAAATAAACGATGGCAACAATTACACCATGGCAACAATTACACCGTGGCAACTGTTGGACAATGGCAACGATTTATTATTCCTAGTAAACCCAATCATAGGGGAAATAAAACATGTAGAAATGATTTCTTCAGACATCTTGTGCTGAGTGCTTTGTTAGCACCACTTTACCATTACCTTTATAGCTCGTCAAAACTTTCCAGTTTGATCTCCTGATACTCTTTATGCTTGAGCTGTGTACATATGTGTCCTTAAGAAGGTAGAGGAAGATATGATAGGATCAAAGTGAGAGTAGCCATGTAAGTCGCAAGAAGCCTGAGAGCCTTTCCCTGAGTTCATCTGAGATCATGACGCAAAGCCATTGTCTATGGCAGAATAGAATAGTTTTAAGGCATTATTTGTGGCTAACGCTTTCTAGGGGGGGGGGGGCGGGGTGCCCCCCGTATAGCCGTCCCATAAGCTCTTAGGTCATGCCTGTCAAAACTAACTGTGAAGATCCATCACTTTGTTAGACACACGTTATACAATACTTGGGC